>CAUYRH010032111.1:0-124252 GCA_963574655.1 Perodicticus potto | reverse complement strand
TGGGGAAGAAAGATTCACAGAAGGGAAAAAAGGGTCTACTTAGTTTGTTTTAAACCATTTTAAAGATTACTTATTGAAAGACTGAGGGAGGGGTGGGGAAAGGAAGAGCAGAGAGAGGGAAGGAGTGAGGGGGGTGGGGTCCGGGTGTGTGCCACACCTTTTGGGGGCAAAACATGATTGTAAAAGGGACTTTACCCAACAAATGAAATCAGTGTAGCATGGTTTCTTGTACCCTCAATGAATCCCCAACAATAAAAAAAAAAAGATTTGCCTATTTGACTCTAAGAAATCAGTGTTCACCACTATAGGCCCACAAGAGAGGAAACACACAATTAAATTCAAGAAGGCCGGGATGGGGCTCAGTAAGGGCGCACCTATTGGGCACAATGTAGGGACATGTGGCATACCTCCTAGGCGAAGGGCTCAACTACAACCCAGACTTTTCCTAACAAATGCAAACAATGTAACCTAATTGTATGTTCCTTTATATCAATCCGAAAAAAAATAAAGGGATAAAACCATATTTCTTTTATTTTAAATGTTTGTATTTGTTTACTCTTATATATCCAGATTGGCCTTCCTCTTGATTAGTTGTAAATTAGTAAGGTTTTTCACTGCATTTTAAATCTGAAAAGTAAAGCTATCTTGAAAAATTCAGCTTGTATAAGTGCAGATATTTATTCATATTTCTCATTTTTCTTTTTTTTTTTTTTACCATTTTTTCATCTTTTGTTAATTTTCATTAATAGAAATAATACACACTATTATTAGAAAAATATTATAAAAAAGAAATCAGTATTCTCTTGGTAAGATTCCTGAATCTAAGCATGTATCACCATTCAGTAGAAATTTCATTTCAGTCAATGGTAAACTTTACACCAGATTTGATTTAATGTAGAGAAAGTTAAAAAAAAAACTCTTTCTCTCTCCGCATGTGTGTGTACCCCTTTATTTGCAGAAAGCTGAGAAATCGATGGTGTTAATTCATCAATTATAAAACAATTCCCATATAACAGGTTCTTAAAACCCATTTTTAGGTTTATTTTAATTCCCTTTTCACTATTTTTATCTTAACATATTCTCAATTATTCCCCAGACAAGTTTAGACTTTACAACTCACTAAAATTGTCTTACAGTTGAAAAGCCTTTATAGCTAATGGCTGAGGTTTTGAACCGGTGTCTCTGGGCTGCTAAGATTGTCTTTCTCAAACACTAAGCAGGACAGAAGGTAACTTGTTTTGCACATAGCAGAGATTATCAGTATGCTGGTCACCTTTAAGAACGTCACCACAGCTATCTTTTTCTAACAGCAGGGAATGATTCTATCCTTATAAAAGACTGAATTTTCATTTGTACGGACTGGATTTCCCTTCACGCTGTCACTCATGAACTGTGTCTTTAAGCAAGAGAGATTCATTCCGACAAAAAAATACTATTTGGATGGCTTTCAGAAGTGAATCTTTTAAAAAACAGCTACTTAGGATCTTTATTGTTTTCAAGACAGTGGAATTCAGACCCATTTCTATTGGTCCACACTGTGCTTCCTTTTCCTGGGTTTGTCGGAGGAAGTGTCATGTTCTTGGCTGGACTTTGAGAGACCAGTGGGGACTGAGTAGGTCTGCTGTGTATGTGGAAGGGTGGAGGTAGAGGGGAGGGTAAAGGTTTGGGATGTAGCCAGGGTTGCCAGAGTTCTGGGTGTCTGAAGAGCTCACATGATCAAAGGCAGGGGCTAACCAGTCATAGCGCAAGGGACTCATTGCCTGCAGGATACAGAGAAAGGAGGGGATGTGATAAATCAGGATGGATAGGTCTAATTCTGAATAGTCTTCAACTGTGAGGAAGCCAATATTTATTGTTGACAAAAGTGCTGTTTTAGGAAGATTCGATACAAGGAAAGATTGAAACAGCTCTATGGCTCAGGCCAACTTGTTTTATACACTTCTGATAGCACTCACTGTTTCTATTCCACATATTCCATATATTATCTCATAGTAATATATATACAATGAGAACTTTAGTGTATGTGGTCTTATATAATAACTCTTGGCATTCTCTAGTTGTTTGATATCTTTGGTAGTAATTATGAGAAAGTACTACATTACTTTTTTATTCTCAACGATGCCAATCCCATGCTAGACCCTCAATAAGTGCTTGTTGATTATACAGAGGGTGCCAAAAAAAAAATGCATACACATGTTAAGAAAAGAAAAAAAATAGTAATAAATTTGTAATGCTCAAGTCACACTTGACTTCTGCAATTATAAGAGGTGCTCATTCATCTTTTGTTATCGGTATATATATTGAGCGTTACAATTTTAATACAGGTTTTCTTTTCTTTAGTTATTTATACATTTTTTGGCATCCTCTATAATTGAATAAATAAGATTCTTTACCCTTCTAATACAATAAAGACAAGGGTTTTGTGGGTATGTTGTGGGCTCATTTGTATCCATGACTTTTATAACTTGTGGAGACATTTCAGTTGGCTTAATGGCTCTTTAATTGTGAATCCATTCATACATGTGCTTAGCCGCAAAAGACTAATTAACAATTAGATATTTCCTTACTCCATGTAGGTTAGGGTTAATCTTTGATGAAATAAGAATTGTATAACTCAACCCTGCTGAGGAGCACCGTCCTATATTTTTCTTTCTAATAATGTAACTTCAAATGATACATTCATTATTTCATTTGTATATGAAGTGTAAAATAAATCATCCACTTTAACAAATGTGCTTCCTCTTAAGTGTTTTCTCAATGGGATTCACAGGACAGAATCTTTGCAGTAATAAGGCCAATGTTCTCTCCCTCCACTCTTCCTTCCCCTTCTACACACGCGCATGTGCACACACACACGGGCCCAACACAAGGAGAAGCAACTTGAGCTATGGATGTAATTTCTAGGAGTTTCCTTGAGCAGGAGATTATTAGAGGAAGGGGTAGTTTAAGGACAGAGCCCGTGTCCCTCTTAGGTTTCTAGAAGTTGTTTTTCAGACTGTTGCTTATTACTTTGCTTATTCAAGTTAATTATACCTCTCCTCCTATGTCACTCTGGGTAGAGTAGACCCTAGTTTTTACAAGGGTTGCTCCATGCACACTGTTTGGTAAAGAAAAAACAGCATCGTTTTTATTACCACCAGTACTTGTCTTGTGAGAAATAGGGAACTCAAAGTTAAACTTGAAATGTGTACCTCCACATTGGTCACTTTGTTAATCTGCCCAAAGTTTGAGGTTCAATCTGTCTTAATGCTCATCATTAATTCAGCCCATCAGTTAACCATAAACCCTTTAATAATATCCCACAGGAATTCCCTGGTACACACAACTTTCTGGCTTGCTTTGAAATTATACAAGGCCTCCACATAGAAATGGTTAGGGCTGTCAACAGACATGCTCTTTTTACCTAGTTTGAAGATGAAAAAAGGGCTGCTTCTGTGCCAGCTTATAACAGTTTGCTTCCATTCCAGCTCTGTCAGTGGAGCTCAACCCTGGCTGTACATGAGAGTTACCTGGGGAGCTTTAAAAAATATCAACGCTTGAGCCTCACACAAGATTCATTGCAGGGTGAGATTGGAACATTGAGTTTTAAAAAAATCTTCCCAGGTCATTCTAAGTTTTATCCAGACTTGAAAACCACTGAATTTAGGACCAAGAACATATATCCCACTTAGAAAATGACCTCAGTGATAACTTCATCTTTATTGTTGAATGCTGAAATGTTGACTAAGGCTAGACTTTGGATGTTTACCTTTATGATTAGAAACAGGATAGCCTCTTCCTCTCTCCAATCAAGTCCACCTATCAGAGAATTGTCTTCTTTCCTTCTGTGCCACATGGTGAAATGACAGTTGGCCCTATGTAGATAGCAGGGACTGACCAGACTCCAGAGGGAGGGAACTCAGCTCATGATGAAGATAGAAGTAACTGAGCATGGTGACAGGAGCAGTTAGCCCAATAATTGGTTTCATATTGCCCGTATGACATTGGGCAAGTCATTGAATTTTCCCAAATCCTTTTCTCCAGACAAGTAAACAAGAGGTAATAATCCTATGGATCAGAAGGGATTACGTACTTAGAAAGCACTTTGTAAATTGTAGAGTTTCACACTTCATAGAAATTACTACTGCCACTTGTGTAACAGTTATTTGGAAGCTTCTTAAGTATGTTTTTTCCTTGGATCAAACACTGGAAAATAATATTTTAATGTAGATGAATCACAAAAGGACATGTAGCACATATTTTCCTTCATTTTCTATCACTTATCCCAAGAACAAACCATCCACAAACTCCAACTACAGGGAACAGTTAAGTAAAAAGGAAATCTGATTCATTTATTCTAATGTTTCAAAGCTTGAACAGAGATAACTTGAGGTATCATCACAAAAGTTATTAAAAACTTATTGCCCACGACTCTGTGTTAGGTATCATGCAGTACATGCTTGATTAGAATTTAAAGAGATTATAAACTAAAAATAATCTAAAGTACGAATCAATGATATATACTTGTCACCTAAAATAAAATAGAACTGTTACCTCAAACAGGGTAGTTAGGAATTGTTCTAAGAGACTGTCATGGTTACAATTTCTAGAATAGCTTTGGTAGGAAGGAATGGGGAAGAAGTCACCTTCTATTTTTGATTTATCATAGTGAGGATGAAGAGGAATAAACTATGGATTTAGTGAAGCTTGATCAACATATTCTTCGGCAAGGAAATCTTTTGTAGATTAAATAACAACAACAAAACCTAAACAAACCAAAAATCTTCAGGAATCACATGAAAGTAAACAGTTTGATTCTGTAGCTACAGGAAAAAAAAAATCTATCTTCATGAATGGTCTCAATAAATGTGCTTAAAGTCTTGAAAGTTCACAGCCTCTTTTTTTCCCCCTATAGTTCCCTAATCACCCTCATCATTGGGATCCCTCTCTTTCTGCCTTCAGCTGGTATTGTCTTATCTGTCACTACTCTTACAAATCAAATTTGTTATGCATGACTAAAAAGCATACCCAATTTGCACCAGACTGTTTATCACAGCTCAATTTACAATTGCCAAAATGTGGAAACAACCTAAACGCCCACCAATCCAGGAATGGATTAACAAGCTGTGATATCTGTATACCATGGAATACTATTCAGCCATTAGAAGAGATGATAACTTTACATTTTTTGTATTAACCTGGATGGAGGTAGAACACATTCTTCTTAGTAAAGCATCACAAGAATGGAGAAGCAAGAATCCAGTGTATTCAATTTCAATATGAAGGTAATAGATGACCTAATACATGGTGGGGTGTAAGGGAAAGAGGGAGTGGGCAAAGGGCAGTGGGGAGGTGTTGATGGATCATGGTGTATGGCATACATTTTGCGGGGTGGGACACAAGTATAAGAGTGACTTTCTCTAACAAATACAATCAGTGTAACCTAATTCTTTGCATCCTCAATGAATCCCAAACAATAAAAATTTTAAAAAACCTCAGAAATATTAGCTCATTATATTATTAAGTTATTATTAACAATATTAGTATTAATCTAATTGTGGATCCAAAGATTTCACCTAGCTTAAAGAATTTCAGATGTTAGCAAGCAAGGGGGACAATTTGCTTGTACTGGTGTATGTGAATGTAGGGCGTAGGAACAAGGAAGAGTGAAAGAACAATATAGTCTTTCTTTCTTTTTAAAAGATCTACTTTAATTGACAAAAGAAATTGCATATATGTATGGTAGACAGGATGATATGTACACATTGTGGAATAGCTAAATTAAGCTGATTAACAGTTGCATAATCTCACAATGACCATTGATTTGTGGTGAGGCCATGTTAAATTTATTCTTTAGTGATTCAAGAACATAATCAGGAGTGTCCACACTGTAGTCCCTGGGCCACATGCTGACTATTTGAGGACTGTTTTTCTTATCTTTGGTGTAGGATATCTCAAAAAAAGTATAACTAGACCTTTAAAAATTTTTTTTTGTTTTTGCTCATCAGCTTTCCTTAGTGTTTGCATATTTAATATGTGATCCAAGACAACTCTTAGTCTTGCAATTTATGGCAGAGAAGAAAAAAGATTGATCTAGTCACTATATTGTATAATAGATTGCTTGGAAGAACAACTTGGCTAATCTCAACCCTTGGTTAGTACATGCCACCTCCCTGGTTGCAGGAGGCCTTAACTTGCTTCAAAGGCTGTTGGGAGTAGAGGGGTAAGGAGCCTTGAAAACTCTCACCACTAATTTACAAAAAACTCAAAGCTCTTGGCTGTCAAAATTGACTGTTTATCATAACCGCTTGGAGGACTGTCAAAACAGATTGCTGGGTCCAGATCCCAGAGTTTCAGACTGAATGGGTCCAGTGTTGAGCGCAGTGAATTTGTATTTCTGACAAGTTCTCCAATCATGCTGAAGGAAAGCATATTGAGAACCATTGCTTTAGACTTACACTCTAGCCTCCATTTTATCAAGGAGTTAATTGGAGCTAAGTAATGTTAAGTAATGCTAAAGATCTTGATGAAAATTCAGGGATGCTGATTATCTATTCAGTGTCGTTTCTGATTGAACCTTTTACCTTCATGCATGTGTAATAGAACTGGTCATTCCATTCTCTCACCTGAAGGCACTCAAATACACATTTTTCTGTTTCAATTTTTTTTTTGCATACTGAAATGATAGTCTGCAACAATGCACTTCCTACATAACCCATATTTTCCTTTGCTTTAGTTTAGATAGTCTTTGTTTTGGAACCAGAAGAGGTTCACTAAAGTGAATTTTCGTTTAATAGAATTTATTACTAAATCTGAGGCATAACAAATATTTGCATTTAATTTGAGTTTATATCGTCTTAAACATATGTTGCCTATCAATAACAAAACAGCAAACAGGGGAAAGAAAATGGAAGGAAACTAGACACCTTAGAGGATCCATCAAGGGAGTAGTTAGCTCCTGAAAACCCAACATAACCAGTGTAGTTAAACTAGCTCTCTGGTATGAATTTGATTGATATGTTTTTCATGTATTTTATTAATTGAATCAATAGCTCCCTGAAAATAATTTTTAATTCATTAATAAATTTTTGGTGGGAATGTTCCAAGATGGCAGACTGGAGTCATCTCTTTGCCAGTGCTCTTGGTAAGATTAGGGCAATGGGACTCCGGCCACATTTTACTGAAGTGTCTGGCCCAGAAACATCCTTGTGAGTGCACGTTGAGATAGAGAGGGATTCCAAGAGCCAAGAAGGCCATTCCAACACCCAAGCATCGAGACAAGGAAAATTAAGAAGAAGGAAAAGAGAGGAGGAAGAAGGGGAAGGCAGAAAACAAGAAGGAAACACACATGAGGAGGAACCAACAAAAAAACTTCTGGCAACATGAAAAACCAGAATAGGTCAGTCCTCCCAAGGGATCATGAGGCAGCCATCATAGATGATTCCACCTATAAATAAATTATGGATATGACAGAAAGGGAATTTAGAGTATGGATGGCAAAAATGATGAAGAGAATTGAAAGGAAAGTGGATAATAGCCAAAAGGAAATCCAAAAATTGACCTAAGAAATTAATTAAGACATGATGAAATTAGAGAGGATATGTTGAAGCTTAAGGAATTGAAGGAATCATTCAGGGAAACCAAAGATGCAGTAGAAAGTATCAGTAACAGATTAAACCATGAAGAAGAAATCTCAGCACTGGAAGATAAGGCTCTTGGGCTAACTCAGGCATTTAGAGAGGCAGAAAAGAAGAGAGTAAAAGCAGAGAAATCTCTTAGAGAATGAAGAGACTTCATAATGTGTACAAACATCCAAATTATATGTATTCCTGGAGGAGAAGACGAGCATCCCAAAGGTGTGGAAGCCTTACTGGAGGGTATCAAAACTGAAAATTTCCCAAGCATCACCAAAGATTCTGACACACTCCTTTTAGATGGATATCGAACCCCAATTCATCTCAATACAGACAGTATCTCCTAGATACATTGTAATGAACCTGGCAAAGGCCAAAATGAAAGAGAAAATTTTGCAAGCAGCCGGGAGTAACCACCAGTTGACCTGTAGGGGCAGACCCAGCAGGTTGACAACAGACTCTTCAACTGAAACTTTTCAAGGCTGAAGAGGGTGACCATCTACCTTTAACCTTCTTAAACAAAACAATTTTCAGCCCAGGATTTGATATCCTGCTAAACTAAGTTTCAAGTTCATAAAAATTTTTGAGGACCTCCTATTAGCAGGCACCATGAAAAGCAAGGAGGAATATAGTGATAGTTAAAATATATACTGTTGATCCCTTATTATCATCATATTCTGGCAAGTTTAGTCAATTGTTGGAACCACAAGTGTTCCACCAAGTTTTTCTAATTGGTATCCTTTTGGTTAGGTTTTCAAGAAGATTAATTACATAGGACATAATTTCCAGAAGAGAAAGCAAATTAATCTGAAACGTAACTTTGCTAAAAGAAAGTGAATTTTTATATATTTCCAACATAAAAAAATGGGACAGTGATCTATCTTCCAGAAACTCTGATTACTTAAGAGTAGGCAAGATTATATAAGGGATACATTTCCATAGTCACGGCAGATAACTGACAAATCAGATCAATCTTATTTTAGATTGGGATTAAATTTTCTCACAAAAAGCTTATCAACTATTTTTTAGGTCATAAATATCCACCAATCTATCTTTTCCATAGAAGAGATATAGGCCATGAAATAAACAAAATGAAAACCCTTACATAAAACACACAAAACAGAGCTCTTACGTCATGATTCCTTGGAGGTGAGATTTTCCTAATTATCAACTAATTCTTAGATTTATAATTATTTTTACCCCTTTGATCAAAGCACTTACATTTCCTTTGAATGTTTCATCTTAAACATGTCCCTATGGAAGAATAAGATGTTTTGCATTTCCTTTTCTACCCTCATTTAACATAAATATAATGTTGTGGATTATTTTGGTCTTTATGTCATCATTAGAGAGTGAACTCTTAAAACACAGCATCTGAGTCAGAATGGAGAAATTTGGTTTCAGGTTCCAATTCAAACATTTCCCTGCAAGAAGGTTGCCTGCCTGAATGAATTCAGTGCTAAAATGCTTACTAATTTACAATTTTGAGGCAGCTCTCTTTATTGGAAAGTTCTACCTTAACATTTTTTCAAAATCTATCTCCTTCTCACCTCTGCTTACTCCACGTGCTGGAACTACCAAGAAATCAAATTGTTCTTTCATATACAAGTCTCTAAATATCGACAAATCATATCTATGGGTTGTGCCCCCCTTTAACTTCTTTCTTAATCATGAAGAACTCTGGTTCCTTCACTTCAATTCTTCCTACGATTTGGTTTCTAGAATATTGCCCAGTTAATTTCTTTCCTTCGGATACAGTTCTGCTTATCATTTCCCCACATGACACACGGAACTCAGATTGGACATGAAATTACAAGGGATAGTATCCCTCGGGGCTTTATGTAATTCACAAACGTGTTAGGCATATATGATGGACTGAACGTTTTTATCCCACTAACCTTTCCCTTCCCAAAACTCATGTTGAAACCTACCCTAATCTCCAATGTGATGGTATTTTGGAGATAGAGCATTAGGGAGATATTTAGGGTTAGATGGAGCCATTAGCATGGGGCCTTAGAGATAGGATTAGACCTCTTGTAAGAAGAAATATCTACCTTCATTTATAGAATATTCATTACAAAATATTTACAAAGTATTCTCTTTGTGTTAGCCACCTCTTTGTAAAATTTTGCAATGACTATTTGGTAAATAAAGGTGTGTTTAGCTACAGTTTTCAATTTTCCCTATGTATGGCAACTTCATGGGCAACTTTTGGTATACCCTATAGAACAAAAACTTCTAAAACGAAACGATCCTTTCTAATTTAATAAAAAATTCATTATTTTTTATTGTTTTCTGTGTGTGACTTCCATGTTTTTTGTAATTAAATTTTCAATATGAATTGTGACCACAGGAACATTGACAAGTAAGATTTCCACAAACTAATTTCAGGGCTTTGTTCAGGGGGCCACCCATCACTCAGCATGTGTGTTACAGCATGGCAATGTGAGCTGCCTGTGTACCATGCCACTCCCAAGGACAAGAGACATGTGAGTTCTATAAGCTTCATGAGGCCCCTGGCTCAAAACCCGTGTGAGTTAAATACAACTCACGTGGCCATTACAGGTAAAGATATTAGGTCCATATACAACCTCTTTTACTAACAGAGAGTGGTTGACAGGACCTACCTAGTTCTCGAGTAGGAGAGGTCTCAAGATTATCTCGAGGTGAACGTATAAACCCTAATCTCATCTCCTCCTCTAGCTTCTCCTGCTCCCTAAGTAGCAAGGCTGTACCTAAGATGGACATGGTCACATAGGGGCAGTATTTAATGTCTTCTCCTCAAAACATCACATTGAGGAGATTGACCTCATCTGATTCTCGGTCTGGGGTAGACTAAAGCTTTAGGAGGAGAAAAATTATCTCGGTTAGAACTTGTTTCCCTTAATACCCTTTTCTAAATTAAAACTTCTTGAAGAGAGTGACACTAACATAGTTTCATTGCATGAAGGGGATTCAGAAAAAGTACGAAAATGTATAACTGTTCCTTTCTCTTTTCTCAGACCTGGCAGATAAAGCTGCCCAGGACAGATTTAGCATTAACGTGTGAACAGAGTACCGGTGTCATCTTGCCCTGAGCCATCAACAAGGATGCCCAGGCTGAAAACATAAGCATATTTTAATTTTCCAACCGCTATCCTGTTGCAGTTCTGTAAGTAAAGCTGGATTGAGTTTCCAGAGTACTCAGTTTGTAAAAAGCTTGCTGAATAGGTGGCCATTTCACTTTCTAGATGCTTTCCACTGAATAAACAGTACCAATAGGTTGTTTCTTAAGGCCAGCATTTCGCCACCTTTAGAAGTAACATTTTTGTTTGTTTAGACATTTTCGCACAATCCATTTGAGGAGAGGGCTGAAAGGAAAATGTCATCACCTCAGTTATTGAAATTACTCTGATTTCAAAGAGTTTTGGTAAACAAGTCAGGAGGCTCACGTAGGTTATCAATGTGCCTCGCCCACAGATACTCAGACAGGCAAGGTTTGTGTTCTCTATGGATCCAGTAATGCAAAAGCTCCAGTGGCTATGACAGACCAAGAGCTTTGACGCCAGGGTCTCTGGTGAGCAGCAGGTGTGCCTTCTCTAAAATGCAGGGCTGACTTCTGCTAGGAGAGTAAGTGCCTTATAATTGGATCCCAGGAGTTTTATTAACCGCGAGGCAGGAAGGGAGTACAGAGCATCAGCTGGTGCCTGAGCAACCAGCCTCGCAAACACTTTGCTCGAAGGGATCTGGAGACTGAAAAATTGTTCTCCAGGGCTCGGCGGTCCTGGATGTTGCCAGCCTGGACAGGGCTACCAAAGTGCATGGTTCTCTAAGATTCATACGTCAGGGAAGGTTCCAGTTGCTTTGAATGCGAAATGCTTAGAATGAAGCCAGGCATGAGCTAGCTGAAAGATAACTCATTCTGTTTTTCCTATACTCCAAAGCCTTCCAAAGTATAAAAACACGTTTGGGTATTCCAAAGTGTGGATATCTGTCACTTTTTGTGCATTTGCAAGTAATGTGGGTTGGTCCAGTCAAATTGTCTGCAGTGTAGGATTCTGGCACGCCAACTTTGCCGAAGTGGAGTCTATGTCCAAAGAAATTATTTCCTCTTCAGAACAGAAAGATAATCCTTGGACTATCTTCCTGCTCCTTTTCAGCACCCCATTGTCATTTTCCACCCATGTAGACAAAATAGTAGAAAACTTTGGATCCTCTTCCCCCCAGTCAAAGAAGCAACATTTCTGAGATAGTCTGGAGACCTCTAGTGACCTGGTCCCATCTAGCCTGAGAAAACTGCAGCCCAGGGAGCCTGCTGGGCTCCCAAGAGCGGGGCTCAGCTCAGCTACGAGGGCAGATGGCGCTACAGGACTGTTGTGGCTGAGTAGGGGAAGCAGCTATTTAGAAGGGTTTATTTATTCCCCTGTGGGATTCTCCTCTAAATTTGTGGACATGACATTTACTTTCTTATGAGAACAGTCACAGAAAGAGAACTGCAAACCTAATCAAAGCATAAAGTCTGTGCAAAAAATGGGTTAGCGTGGTAGCTAAAGGGCAGGTGAAATGAAGGCTTTAATTTCATTCTTTACTTCCGAGGGGATGGCAACTGAAATGTCTCTAGAATTCTTACCATCCTTCCTCCCATGGAGCCTTTGTGTGTGTTTTGTTTCTTTGTTTCTGTTTTCTTTTCCTTAGTGCCAGTGAAGATTGGCTGGAGCTGGCAGATGAGATCAGAAAAGTGTGGTGACGGTCTCAGCAGCTCTGAGCTACTACTACAGGCTGACTCTACTCATGTCCCCAGTCTGATCTCTGTGCATTTCCATATTGCAGGTGAGGAACCCAGCGCGTCACAAGTAAGGAAGTTTTGCCATTATAATTCAAGTTCATATCTGAATCTGGAATCCAGGTTTGCAACCACCACAATAAGAAGTCTTTATTTTCTCATATTAAACTCCAGTCTAAGTCTTATTTTCTTCATAAAAAGGGTATGTTTTGCCTGGAACAGCCCTAGACTGCATCTGTATTGGAGCCACCATGTGTCATACAGGACTTAGCTGGTCATACATCAACTCCTTTCATTGGCAAATTAATATGAGCTTTTGCCAACCACTCTAACAGGGTAATTAATTACTCAAATTGTAAAGGTTGGTATCTCTTAGATTAGATGAAAATACCCTGAAAGATACAGACATATTGGGCTGGGAAATTCTAAGTCAGCCTGAATGTGTGCTATCATCTGAATGACATTTGCTTTTTTAAAACAAAAAATTGGGACACTACAATTTACTTCCAGGTCCTCTGATGAATGACTTTGATGTCTTAGGCAAGGACTTCAATATGCGTCACTCCTAACCTCAAGCTGATTATTTTATCAACAGCCCTCGCTGATGAAAAATCTTCCTGCAATTGTTGTATTACTATTCAAAGCATTCCTCTTTCCCTATTCCAGCTGGTTTAATAGGCGGGTAAAAGAATTGCCAGGTACACACCGCAGGAGCATCTGGTCCTGAAGAAAGATAGACCAGCCTTATTTGCTGCATTCCTGTTCCTTCAGAATTTGCAGTCATTTGAGGAAGGCTATTTTGTAAGAGGTTGCTAATGACGGGAGTCCATGCTCCAGGCTGGGCGTCAGAGCACAAGCATACCGGAAATGCAGAAACCGGACTTTGCTTGCAGCTACGACCACCTTCCAAGATTTTCACGCCACTGGGCACAAGAAGCAACAAAATCCTTCAGCATTTTGAAATGGCTTCTGGATGCTTACATTGAAGATCAATACATTTTACCTATAGGAATCAATGAACCCTATATAAGCTGCAAAGAAGCACTTGCTTGGGATGGTTTAAAGAAATGTCTCTGGGATGTTTGCGACTGCTCACATGTGAGACAGAAGAAACAGTGTTCCTGTTAGAAAACTTCAGTGCCATGACCAACTTATTGAAACTGGGTTTAATTAAACTTTTACAGACTTGAAGACAAACCTAGTAACTATTTAGGACACTCCCTAAGCCCCAAGGCAACACTAAGAGTTTAGGCACCCACCACTGTCCACCTGTACTGCTCTTCCAGCTGAGTGTTTAAATAATGTAGATAGTTCTCCTTAATTATACACACCAGGACATAATTTTGAATGTAGAGGGTTAATTTCACATACGTCACCTGGACAATGTTAGCTAGAACATGGACAGGTCTCTTGGGTCACCACCTTTGGTTTTGAAATCAGATCAGCCCATTGTAGGTATTTCTGAGTCTGCAACAACCCTGTGTGGCAATCTGAATCTTCTCCAGACCCCAGCTGAAGTTTGTGCATTTCTAACTGTGATATTTCAAAACAGTAGGTAGCACTTTGTGTGTCTTAAAATTTTTCTTTGTCTACCTCCAACAATGGTTGAAATTCCCCCATTATATATTTATTCCTTTAAACACAAGATATACTTTTTTGGAGAAAAAAGCAAATACATAAATATTTCAAAAATGTTTTTGATTGAATTAACACTGATTGAATTGCCATTGATGGTGTGTATTTCCTCATCAGATCAGTTTTTTTCTATGAAAATTAGCTGAGAACAAAACATGTAGGGACTGGGAATTTGGGTGAGGTTAGTTGTTAGAGAAGTTGTTAGAGGGAAAATTATATTTAGAGGACTTGGGGATCTGCTCAGAGGGGACAAGCACATCTGAATAAATCCCACCCCATGCCAAGGGGTGATGAGGTCCATGAGCCAGATGAAAGGCACAGAAAGGAATGTGCTGCCTTTGGCACAGAGAATAGGTGGCCTGATCAGGTCTGGGGATAGCGCAGCCTTCTTCTGAAACTTTGCTGCACGTGACTCACAGACCAGCAGCAGGAGTATCCACTGGGGGTTTGTTAAACATGTAGAACCTCGGGCTTCCCCCCAGATTTAAGCAGATTGTACATTTAAACAAGATACCCTGGTAATTGCTATGCACATTAAAGTCTGAGAAACACGGGCCTCTGAGTCACGCTACATAAACTGTCCCTTATCTGTTCCTGATTGGAAACCAGCATGTCAATGTGCTTGAGACAAGGAACCAAGAGTTTTAAAAAATACAAACGGCAAGTGTATGAGTTGGCTGTAGAAAGGGGAGGCAGCCAAAAATATAAGTATAGTCATGTGTTGCATAATGACATTTAGTCAATGACAAACAGCATATATGACAATAGGTTATAATGGAGCTGGAAAATTCCTATCACCTAGTGACTTTGTAGTCAATGTAACGCCATAGTGCCATGCATTAATGGTATATTTGTGGTAATGTGAGTGTAAGCTGAGCTGCCAATCATATAAAAGCATAACATACACAATTATGTTCAGAACGTGATACGCGATGAGATGATAAATAACTGGGTTATAGGTTTGTATTTACTGTACTCTTCTTTTAATCGTGATTTTAGAGTGTACTCTTTTTACCTATTAAAAAAAAGAGTTAGCTGTAAAACAGCCTCAGGCAGGTCCTTCAGGAGGTGTTCTAGAAGAAGGCGTTGTTATCATAGGAGACCAGAGCTCCATATGTGTTACTGTCCCCAAAGACCTTCCAGTGGGACAAGATGCAAAGGTGGAAGACACTGATATTAACCATCCTACCCTGTGTAAGCCTCGGCTAATCTGTGTTTGTGTCTTAATTTTTAACAAAAAGTTTAAAAAGTAAAAAGAGGGGTGGTGCCTGTGGCTCAAAGGAGTAGGGTGCCAGCCCCATATGCCAGAGGTGGCAGGCTCAAACCTAGCCCTGGCCAAAACTGCAAAAAAAAAAAAAAGTAAAAACAAAAAATTAAAAATGGAAAAAGCTTACAGAATCAAAATGTAACAAAAAAGTATTTTTGTGTTTTAGACTAAGTATCATTACAAAAGAACAAACTTTTTTTAAAATTAAAAAGTTTATAAACTAAAAACATGACAGTTAAGACTAATTTATTATTGAAAAAAGAAAAAATATTTTAAAAATAAATTTAGCATAGCCTAACTGCACAGCATTTATAAAGTCTATAGCAGTGTACAGTAATGTCCTTGGACTTCACATTCACTCACCCCTCCCTCACTGACCCACACAGAGCAAATTCCAGTCTTACGTGCTTTGTTCATGTAAGTGCCCTATGTAGGTGTACCATTGTTTTATTTTTAATATCATCTTTGTACTGTACCTTTAATATGTCTAGATACATTCAAACTTACCATGGGTTTCAGTTGCCTATGGTATTCAGGATGGTACATGCTGTATAGGTGTGGAGAGTGGGCGCAATAGGCCGTCCCATATGGCCTAGGTGTGCGGTAGGCTGAGCCATCTGGTTTGTGTAAGTAACTCTATGACGTTGGCACAACAGTGAAATCAGCTAATGATGCATTTTTCAGAATATAACCCTTTTGTTCAGTGATGCATGACTGTACAAGTTTGCCTGATTTAGCCTGAATGGACACAAAAGATGATATTCATGTACTCATTATGTACGAACGCCTTTACCGAATAAACTGAAGTATTTTTCTCCATCTTTTGGAGTGCACTGTTATGTCGGGCACTTCCACTTCAAACCAGTGGTATTTGGAACTAGTTATCTGAGTTGGTTGGCCAGTGTGTTTTTATAACAGCCTATCTTCTCCCTCTGGTCCCCTGCTTTCACTACCTCATCCTGGTCACTGCTCCTGTTCTTGGTTTGACCAGCTCTTAGTGATAATGAATTGGTCCTGCCCCCACCTGGGCCCCACAATAGCCAGGTCCGTCAGGTTAGGAGATTTGCTACTCTGACTAGGGTCTGGCAGCTACTCTACTACTACCTTCCCTTTGGTAAGAAAGGGAGAGTATAACTTTCAGAGTCTGCTTAAGTGACAGGAGGTGTCCTCAATTCCAAGAGAAACCAGCCTGTCTTAGTTTTTTTGGTGGGGTCTTTGGACTCTAGAGTCTATTCACGTTTCTTTGGTGGAACTGGAGCATGATCTGAATCCCAGAAGATGGCAAAGGGATCTTATCCCCTCACCAAGTTTCTTCAGTGCCATTTGTCCAGAGCTGTATCAAGTGTCCACACATCCCCATGTGACCAGGATCCCTAGGTCCACAGATGCCCTCCCTGCACCATCACTGGTGCTCTGAGCCTCTTCCACACTCCAGCCTGCCCATCTACTCCTATGGTTGGCTATCTCTATTGTCTTAACCAGAAGCAGGACCATTCTCCCTGTTTGGTCCAGGTGATGTAGACTGGGTCTCCTTCTTCAAGGGGCTGGTCCTTCTGCCCTGGCTGATGTCAGCTCACTTTTCCCTCTCTATGTTGACTAGAGCATTGGTATTTGTGACAAACTGACTTCAAGCTCCCTCAGAACACACAAAATTCAGAAGGCAGATTTCTCTTCCCTTGTATCTGGACATGCTCGTAGAAGTACCTTGCCAGGTAAATCCATCAATGCTCATTCCCTGCTGCCTAAACGTGGGGACCTCCAAGAAGTCAGTGAGTGGAAAGTAGGATTTCAGGGCTTGAAATAGCCTGGGTGAAGCAGTAGGAAGCCCAAACCAATGGAATATCAAGGCTGACACCCCTAAAGTTATTATTCTGCTATGTGGAAATCACAGACTTTTTGGGGTTCATAAAGAATGTGACGTTAAGGGAAAACAAAAATTTAGGAAAAATAGCCCTAGGTAAAAGAATTAGTCTCTGAAATCTTTCTTGGCATTTGTTGCTGCTTAAAACATGGGTTGGGCTATCACCCCAAGTTAGGCTCGGTAGATGTAGTTCATAGAATTATCTAGAGATACCAAATGGATTCTGGAGATCTGGGGAAAAAGGACAGAAAGCTGTTCTTCGTCTTCCTTGAGGTCTGTTTTGCTGGGCTCCTCCCTGCCTGCTAGCAGGCCTCTTACTATTGCAGCATTTCCCCAGGGAGAGGAGGGGGTGGGACCAAGCTCCCAGCAGTAGTCATTGGGGAAACAGTGAAATTGGCCCCTATGGCCATTATGAGGGCTGAGGGCCTATTGTGGTGACCAGAGGACCCTCATAACTCTCTCTGCACCTGCTCCTTCCCAGGTGGTCCAGGAAAGCAGAAATTGACTTAAGGAGAATGCTAATTGAAGAAGAGAATGAAAGTTTAGAAGGAATTCATTCTAAATGTTTAATCATATTTGATAAAAATCCTTCCAAGGAATTCCATTGTTTCCTGCCTTCTAAGAGTTTGCCAAACTCATTCTAACTAGTTTGATTATCTGAGATCTAGTAAGTGGGCTGTTTTCAGGGGCCCAACACAAATAGATTTCTCTGATGTCTCCCACAGGTCTGGATACTGGGACACCATCTTTTCTGGGTTACCTGATACTGGTCTTTGCCTTTTGTGTAAGGAAATCTTCATGTAGGAGTTCCCAAGATTACCAGACTCTTCTTTCTGTTGTGGCCCATTCCATTGCCTGGTTGGAGGTATCCCCTCCAGCTCACTGTAAGAAGTCCCCCTTCTGTGGGTGGGTCTAGGTCAGGTCCATTTACCAACCCTCCCAGTCCTGACCATGGCACCTGAGGTACCGCCACTGGGGATTGTGGTGCTGAGGTACCGCCACTGGGGATTGTGTCAGTTCTCATGACATTAGTTATTCTATTGTCATAGTTGGCAAATATATCATTTTTAGTTTAAACGTCGTTGAAAATCTACCCCAAATTTCTTAAGCTATTTTAATTTGTGAGCCCAAGACATTGAAAATAGAATGCTTTTCTTTACTTTCGCAACTTGCTTATCTCAATAAAAAGCCCACAGTGCTCTGTAAGATGGTCCTTGCTTGGAGGAATTCAAATGTGCATGCATTCTTGTCTGTGGCAACCTTGGGTTACATATATCTCTCTGCCCTAAGGTAGGAGGGAATGGCTAGATTTGGGGGGTTCAAGTTTTTTTTCAAGGACCTACTCTTGACTTTCCCCCAAGCTCACATCCTTCCCAGTGGAAGGGAGGCACTGCTTGTGATGTCTGTCTGGGCGTGAGAGGTCAGAGAGGAAAAGTTGTTAAGGGAAATGTGTGTGGGAGGGCGGCGGTGGGGGTGGGGTGGCATACTTCTGCACATCTCTCTTCTCCACTGAGAATCCCTAATGGAGGTTGCGGAGTGGTGACCTAGTGGACTTGGCTGCCTTGCATTTAAAAGAAAGACAAATTACATTCGCTGCCTACATTTATTTATAAATTAGCTTATTTTACACAGACATCTGAATTTCCAGATTGTCTTGGAAAAAATTACTGTAGTTAGGGGATGTGGCTCCATGTGATGGAGCCTGCATTTTCTCAAGGTCCCATATGGCAGGAGCTGAGCTGCTGCCCATTTTAGGTGGGGCATGGCTTTCCAGGTAGCCTCAGCATCACCGATGCCTCTTGTATGGCACCCAGTTGGCTTCACTCTCACATATCACCCTGCTGGCTCCTGGAGTCATTGTGTGTGTGTGATTTCCAGAAGAAGCCAGAAAGAGGAACTTTTGGAGGTTTGCCAATCCGTTCATAGAACACCATCTTGGAAACAATAACTGCTTGACACATGTTGATTGAATTGAGGTAATTTTGAATCTTTGGACCAGAAAAGGTTATGCTGGGAGGGCTCTAGACTTGCACAAAAATGGTAATTGTATAACTGTAAAGATACTCCATAGCTATAAATCTTGATCTAGTTCAAGTACAAGGAATGTTGGGTACCTCTTCCCAACTCGAAGAGTACACTTTCTGAGATTTAACTGTTTTTCAGGCATGCTGCTGAGAAGTGATATGTACTTCACAATCACCTAGGCCATAAAAGAGAGTCGGAGAATTGCATTCCCAACATGAACTATTCCAAGTTAATTTCATTTGAGCCATTTGGGGAGAAATAATCTACTTTCTTTTCTTTTCACCAGAATCTGCTATATGTATTAATATTTCAGCCTCTGACCATAAATCATTGAAGTTTTCAGCTCTGTTTGTCTGATTATTTCTCAGGGTCAGTAGGGAACACATGGTACAGACATAAAATAAAGAAAGAAGAAATGTCTACTACTTGGATAACACAGAGAATGAAATAAAGATATATAGATTTGGTTAATTTGAAAGAAGAAATAGATGGCATTTAAACTATTATGGGATTATTCTGAGGACCAATAAAATAATGTAACACAGCACGGTTTGGCAACTAAATGTGTCCAGTCAATGTTATCTGCTGTTAAAGATGGTCACTTACTAATAAGTGTATAGTAGGTGGTTAGCCTTGCTCTGGGCATCTGAAAAGGATCTATGTTGAACATGGTATTACGAAGATACTATGATTGTTTGGTCTTGTTTAACGACTAGTGTCATTCTCTAGTTTATAATTCTGAGTCTGGGTAAAGATGCAGAGGACCTGTTGGATGCGGACACTGAATTGTCTTCTTGCTCCTACAAGTAGGGGCACAACGAACCAAGGCAGCATACGCAGCTGGTGGTGCTTCAGTCTGGAAATTACTCTCCACTAGGCACCTGAACTGTCACCATTCAAATGGGCATCTTTCAATGAAACATAATTTATTACAGAAAGTAGAGGACAATATTAAATGGTTTCAAATAAGCTCCAAGACATATACAAATGTCTAATGGGTATAAGAAAAAACTGCTCAGTGTCACTAATCACGAGGAAAATGCAAATCAAAACCACAATGAAGTAGCACCTGATACCTATCAGGATGGCTACATATCGAAACAACAGAAGATAACAAGGTTTGGTGAGGATATGGAGAAAGTGTTGGTGGGAGTGCAGAATGTTGCAGCTGCTATGGAGAATAATATGGAGGGTCCTTGAGACATTAAAACTAGAATGACCATCTGATCCAAAAATGTCTCTTCTGGGTATTTATCCAAAGAATTGAAACCAGGATCTTGAAGAGCTTTCAGCACTCCTATGTCCTTTGCAGCACTATTCACAGTGGTCAAGATGTAGAAACAACCTAAATGTCCATGGACAAATGAATGGATAAAGAAAATGTGGTATCTGTGACATACATATGATGAAATACTGCCTTCTAAAAAGAAGGCTATTCTATAATATGTGGCAGCATAGATGAACCTGGAGGATAGTAGGCTAAGTAAAAAAAGCCAGTCATAGACAAATACCCTATAACTCCACTTAGAGAAGGTAAAATAGTCAGATTCATAGAATCACAGGATGGATTGGTGGACTTCAGGGGATGGGAGGAAGTTACTAATCATCAGGTATAAAGTTTCAGTTATACAAGACGAGCGAGCTCTAGAGATCTGTTAACTTGGTACCTATAGTCAACAACACTGTGTTGTACACGTAACAACTTGAGAGGATATATTTCATAAGTGTTCTCAGCATAATGTGATAAAATTAAAATAAAATTATATATGCAAAAAGGCATCCACCTCTTGGGATGGGGAGGATTGTTTTAAAGATAATTTCTGTACTTTTTTCTCCCCTTACGCATTCCCTTCCCACCTTAGCTGTGCCAAGAAGGTCGTAGCTGGCATTTGTCTACTTAGTCCATCATCATCAATAGTCAGAACAATCTCTTGGTTTATTTCAATGAGCCGCACAACTTGATGCAGCTGTGGTAGCTCAGATGATTTACTCTTGACCAACTGATTTATAGCATGGATGCTGAACTTCCTAATTTTTGAAATAAAAAATTCTGCAAAAAAATAATACTTTCTATCCAAACAGTTCTGAGAAACAAAGTGATGTGTGTGTGGTGGTGGTGGTGGTGGGGAGAGGGTAGATTAGGAAATAAATACACTAACTTCAAAAGTTCCCATCTTGTTTTCATAAAACTAAATGAGATTAGATGACTTGTGATTTATTCTACCACAATCTTCCGTTGCTTCCCACTTTAAACAAAAGTATGGTTATAATTAAAATCACATGAGCTTGGATTTTTCAGCATTTAAAAAACAAGATGGATGACTTAATGATTGCCAAAACAGATTCTCAAGCATTTTCATAACACCAAAACTTCACGGTCCTCTAGGGGTGGGTCTGGGATGTACTTAACGCCCATTTTCTACCTATCACAGTGGATAGGTGGAAACAACCTTCAAGGTGGAAACAACCACCACAAAACAACAACCACAACTAACATTTACATAAGGTTTTATACTTTGTACAGTATTTTCACATGTATTTTTATTTTATTTGGTCCTCATACCAGCCTGGTAGTGTAGGTACCATGAGTAATGTTATTTCCATTTGTGATGAGAAAACTAAAGCTTGGAGAGTTTAAGGGACTTGCTCACCATCACGCAACTAGTAAGTGGCAGAGCTAGAACCCACACCCATGTCTTTAGAATTATAATCTAGGGATTTTTTTTTCATCCTAACACTCCAACTAAATAATGCCACTACTTTCTGGGTCCAAAATAAAATTTTGGTTTTACACCATCTGTTCCTGTATCACAGTTTTCATGCATGCTTACAGTGCTGTTCCTCTCTCTGCAAGGATCCTTCCTCTGATCATTAAAATCAACTCCACTAAGAGGGTTTGTCTAAAAGAACAGCTCCCCTCCCCACTACTGTATTAGTTTGCTGAGAGCTGCTGTAACAAAGCATCACAACCTAAGTGGCTCAAATAACAGAAATTTATTGTCTCTTGGTTCTGATGGCTACAAGTTCAAAATCAAGGTGTTGGCAGGATTGGCTCCTTCTGAGAACTGTGAGGCAAGCAAGGATCTGTTCAAGGCCTTTCTCCTGGGCTTGCAGATGGCTGCCTTCATGTTCATCCGAACTGTGTCCAAATTTCTCTTTTTTATAAGCACACCATTAGAGAGCATTCTAATGATGTCATTTTAACACGATAACCTCTGTAAAAACATTATCTCCAAATAAGATCACCTTCTGAGGCATGGGGATTAGGACTTCAACATTGGAATCTGGGGTAGCACAACTCAACCCATAACTGCCATGCCCCTGCTCTGCTGCCATGCTGGCCTCCAGCCCTCATTCTTGTACCCTCATCTCTGTTAATGGCATCACCACTATCTAGGTGCTTAGGACAAGGAATCACGGTGCCCTCTTTCCTTCTGTTTAGTACATCCAATTCAACAGCAAGTATTATCAGCTCTACACTAAAAAAAATTGCCTGGATTCAAACTTCTTACTGCCCCATGACAATCTTCCCAGGCCAAACCACTAATTTCCTGCTCTGACTAATGCCATCGTTCTTCCCCAGGGCCCACGCAGAATCTATTTTCCTTTCCACACAGAAGCAAGTGTGATCTCCCTAAAAGATAAGTAATGTCATACCACTCCCTGTTCAAAACACTGCATTTAGAATAAAACCTGTACTCTGTACTATGGATTAGGGGCTCCAAGTTCAAAATGTAATCTGGCACCAGCAATATTGGTATCACATGGGAGCTTGTTAGCTCTGTAGATTCTTGGGACCCCTTTCAGACTTTCAGAATCAACATTTCAACAGTGTGCTCAGGTGATTCATGTGCATCGCGAAGTTGAGAAGCCAGGTGATCTTATCCCACTGGCACGTTTGAACTCACCTCTTCCTGCCCCTGGTCCTCTTCTTCATCCCTTTCTATACTCTGGCTTTGCACTGTTCCCACCCCTTGCTTGGCTCTCTACCGGGAATGCCTTCTTAGAAGCTACTTTTGCCACCATTGCCATGTCACTTTCTACCCCCATATCCTGTTTTATTTTTCTGCATAGTCTTTATCATTGCCTGAAATGAAATATGTATTTGACTGACTTTTATTTCTCTACCAGTAAAATGTATATATTTCACGAGATTCAAGAGATCTTGTTTATTTTATTCACTGTTATTTTTTCCCAGGCAAAAGAAAATGATTGGCACATAGGAGGTACTTAATAAACATTTGCTGAAATAATACCCTGGGCTTTCTTTCTTTCTTTCTTTTTTTTTTTTTGTGACAGAGTCTCAAGTTGTTGCCCTGGGTTGAGTGCCATAGTGTCACAGCTCACAGCAACCTCAAACTCTTGGGCTCAAGCGATTCTCTTGCCTCAGCTTCCCAAGTAGCTGGGACTACAGGCGCCCACCACAGCGCCCGGCTATTTTTTGTTGTTTTTGCAGTTGTCATTGTTGTTTTAACTGGCCCGGGCTAGGTTCGAACCTACCAGCCTTGGGTGTATGTGACCAGCACCCTACTCATTGAGCTATGGGCACTGCCCAATACACTGGAATTTGATAGAAGATGGGTCAATTTTTGGCACCTACTCAGTTATTTTCTGTAGGAAAAGCCTCTTCGGTGACTGTGGACTATAATGTGGTATTTTACTAGTTTAATAGTATTTTCTCTACTTGGGTTTATTTTCTCTTCCCTTCTCATCCCATCTCCTTCTTTCCTCTCTGGAAAAGTCATGTGGATCTTTTCCTTTAGACCATGTATTAATAATGGCTTGGAATGATGTAACATATAGTTTCTACTAAACTTTTCCAAAGCGGCATAAAATCATATATGCTTAATAATGGTTTTTTTGTATGTCAGGTACTGGCTGGAGCTTTTGAATGTGAAGTTATTGATATAAATGAAAACTTAAAAAGTCTAATATTACCATAAAATTTTGGCAGTCAAGGCATAGACAGTGGCCACATTTCCAACTTTGCTTACAAGCCAGAGACCTTATGTCTTGATCTGTGCGACCCTTTTGCTTTCTAATGAGCTGAGGAAGATTCTGAAAAATGATTATGAGCCAAGAAACTCCGATGAGTTCCTCATTGCAGAGAAGTTTCTTTTCAAAGCTGTCCTTAGAAAAACATATATTTTAATATATATGGGATGTATATTGCAAAGCTATTTTAAATCGAGATGCTTGAGTCATTTGTTTCAATATGAATTTAAATCTATTTCAGTGTTGCTGAAAGGAAGGCCTTTCTTCAAAAGCCACAGTATTCTTGCCAAGTCTTCTGAAGAGATGAAGAGAAGGTATCCACAGTAGTTACTGACTTTCTGTGCTACCTTGGCTGGGGGAGTCACTGTCGCCGGGGCCTTTGGGTCCAGCACAGGTGGCACCGGCTCCTTTTAGTTATCTTTGATGGCCTTTCTCCCATGACCTCTTAGTCTTCTCCTTACCCTGTCTTTATTCTGCCATGAGCTTTTCCACAGTGTTAGGATGTACTTGGGGGACCGTAGGTAACCCAGACCATTTAACCTAATATAAAACTGAGCATCACTAATTTTTAGAAGGATAGTTATGGACAAAGACCCTAAAAAGTTCATCAGGAAATTAATTCCATGGATATTTGTTGGGCAAGTCTGCTCTTGGTTCCTGAGGGCAGTTAGGTTGTTGTATCCGATCCAAGGTTGCAGATTTCAGGGCTATCTCCTTCACAGCAGTATGTTAGCATTCTGAAAGCTGAAATTCCTGTGCTAGCAATTCTGTTCAATTAGTCATATTTCACTGAAGACAAACTAAAAATACTCTAGTGACCCCAACTCCTTAGTTTCTAGATATAAAGTGATTGTTCTCTTTACACACCTGACATTGGCCTAGACAATCTTTTTTCCCGGTATTTTACTCTCATTACCTTATTCATTCAAATTCATAAGTAATGTAGTTAAAGTCAGCCTTACTTAGGGGGTTGTTGGCGTGTTGGGGTGTTTGAGGATGAGGAATTTGAGACAGAGAGAAATTATGGTGTACAGGGGAAGAGAAATGACACGAAATTGAGCCTCTAGACCAGTGATTTTCAACCCATGTGTTGCAAAATATTTTAAAGATAATTAATTAAATCATTTTTGAAAGAAGTTAAAAGTGCAGTAAGTATATTCTTTTTTTTACTCTTATATTTGATGAACATAATGTGAGTGTGCCGTGGAAGTTTAACTATAGGCTTAAGTGTGCTGTGAAATAAAAAAGATTGAAAAACACTGCTCTAGACACTTAACTAAATCTAACTGTGAGAGTTTTTTGGGGCCTATCACTTCTTTCATCAGGATGACCATGAAACAATACAGAGGTCCCAGGTTTATGTGTGTCCTTGAATACCGATGAGTAAAAAAAAAAAATGCCACTTCAGGGAAAGGCCCAGTCCTGCTTCATCCCCTGTGACCACTCTTCAGCTTCCAAGTTTGAGGGGACTGACTCTGAATGCTGGTATATGAGGATGTTGGACATGGGAATGTTGATTTCTTCTTATCTGTATTTGCTAAACTCACGAATTACAGTAGGTGCTCAATAATTGTTGACCCAGACCAAATGGACAATTACATACAGTGCTTTGGAACTCCTTTCACCAACTTACCTTGTAATCATGTAAAGATTTGCCTGTCTTAAGACATTCTCACAAAGTTTTTTCTTGGAGGTAGGTAAAATTAATGGCGGTGGGAGTGGAGAAATGCTGCTATTCTTACTTTGCAACTGAATACATCAAGGAAAGGGCATTCGGTTCAGTCTGTTGCTCCCAGATCAAAAGAGCTTCTGGACCCCAAACCCACCATAAATCATTTGCTCCCAGGGCCACCACGATGAACCTCTGGGGGCACTGTTCAGTCTAGTCCAGGACAGTTTACACTGCTACCTAGAGGGGCCACAAGTTTTTAAGAATCTAGAGTCCCTGCTCAAGTCCCAGTGAGATTCTTAGACCTGATTAACTGTTAGCATTTGTAAACACTTATTTTAGACAACAGAAAAAGGAGAGGTTCCTTTTTTGTTTTTTTTTTTTGGTTTTTAGAGAAATTGGCTTTCAGAGCAGGCTACTAATTGTGATACATCTTTTGAGAAAGATAGAAGTCCAAGAGGAAAAACAGAAGAGCACACTATTAAAAAAAAAAAAAAAAAAAAAAAAGGTCATTCTAAAGACAAATCAAGTGAAGAAAGAACTCCCCAAGGATGGAGGATTTCCAGGGAGGAGACCACTCATCGCCTTTCCCTTCTCAGTCCTGACCACTTTAAGGTGGTAAGTCCTCAGTTGTACTTCCTAAATTGGATGAGCATTGCCATATTATTTATATAACATATATAACATATGGCATTACATCTGTTTATTGTTATTTCCCCAGACACTTCCTTTCCGTGCTCATTTAGGGACAATGGGAATATACCGCAAGCTCTCTTGCCGTATGTTGTTGATTTGGAAACTCAATGTAATATAGCCAGTATTTTAAAAAGGAAGTCAGACCACGTGACACCAGTGCTCAAAAATTTCCTCTTGCTCCTCATTGAATGCAGTATAAATCTAGAATCTTCATAACAACCCCCCAAATCTGGTTTTGAAGACCTCATTCCTTGCCTTCAGCCATACTTGCTCCCTGTGTTCTTGGGTTCCCCAGGCTCACTCCAGCTTCAGGGCTTTGGCACAGGCTGTTCCTTCTACCCAGGGCACTTACAGCGGAGCCTGTCTGTGCTCACCTTCTCAGGGAAGGCTTTGGCTGTTCTATTTAAAGTCTATTTGAAATCCTCACCTCTGCCTCCCCATGCTCCACTCCTCATGGCCACACTGCCTTGTTTCTTCCATAATGGATGTGACCTTCTAAAATAAGGCCTAATATCCAGTTTACTTACATACATTGTTTATTATTCATTTGTCACCCTCCCCCCCCAACATATTCTATAAGAATCTAATCTCCTAGGACAAGAATTTTGTCTGTTTTAATTATTGTTCTTTTTCTGGATCCTGGAAGAGTGAGCCCACTTTGTAAGAACTAAACACCTATTTATATTGGACAAATCTGTCATTATCAGATTATGTGGCTATAGAATATTATCTGATAAGAGCTCTGGATTATCCAGGCTCAGATAACACACAAAATATCATACAAATCAATATTTTCCTTCCTTTAATTCATTGTACATTAGAAATCCTAGCATATTACTGTTACCTGACACTGCTGTTTGGAATCACAATGATTATGGGTGAAATTTAGATGCTCTGTACTTTAGAAAGCCACTAAATTTCCTTTCGGTATGATGGGTTACTTTAAAAATGGACTAAAAAACCCCACTTTTTATTTGAGGAACAACTGGACTGCTAAAAGGAGTCACAATACATTTTAATTTCTTCAATGACTGTACAATAAACTAGATGATAGAGGTTGAACAAAGACGTGCCTGTTTCTTCGTTTTCAGGAAAGTTCTACACCAGGGTCCTGTCCCTAAACAACCTTCCAGGGCCTCTTCAGAGCTCACTGGACCTCAGCTGAATGCTGCTCTTAGCTTTTTGTTCCCATTTCTTTTTATTCCCTTCTATGTTTTCTTTTAAGTTGCCAACAGGTTTTCTTCTTTATTATGCTTATTTTCTCTTATTATAAAAGCAATATGTGCTAATGGTAGAAAGCTGTAAAATTTAAAAAAAATGACATTAGATCAAATTAATTTTTCTCTACCATTCAAAATTATTTACACATGTGCACATATACACAACCATACATATTTGGAAAAACACTATATTTTCAGTTCTTTATATAGTTTTATATGAGCAAAATCTTCCTCTATTTGAGGTAGATGTTAGGACACAGAATTGTGTAGCATTCCTATTTCTTCTCTGAATTAAACTAACTGATTATATAAAATAACTATACATTCATCTTTATTCTCTCAGATAAAAATCTGGGTTTGGGGCTCTCTACTTAGGGCTCTAGTTGATAAAAAAGGAACAAAACACATCTTGAACTTGGAAGTATGCAATTGCCTTTCATTTGTCACCTAGCTAATGAAAGCTAATTCTTTTGGCATAATGGAAAACTTGTCTTGGCAACATCTCGAGGTGGGCCTCTGAGGCAGAGGCAGGCGCACGGTGTGTCTGTGTGTGTCTGGCGCGGTGTGTCTGTGTGTGTCTGGTGTGGTGTGTCTGTGTGTGTCTGGCGTGGTGTGTCTGTGTGTGTCTGCACTTGCATATGTCTGTGCGCTCCATGATGCATTTTTGAGAATGTAAGGAAATCCCACGGTCTTTTCTTCCATATTACTTGATATCATTTGTCCAGTGATCCCTCACTCATCCCTACTGTAACAGCCTCTTAGTGTGCTTGATCTGGAAGATTTCCATTCACCACAGAACCACAGACCTCAGTTACTTGACTTTTATATTGTGTTGCAACTTCTGTGCTAGGTCATGGGCTGGATGTCAATGGGTGGCACTTGGATCCACGACTAAAGGGACAGGATTGCTGGGATCATAGGGTCCGTGCAAAGGAAGTGGCTGATCTCAGAAAGTCCCTCTCTTTGGGGTAGGGTGACTTCGTAAGAGAGAGTTAGATGAAAACCCCAACTCATTTCTAAGATGCCGCAATTGATGGAGTGGTTATCCCCAAGGTAAAGTGTCCTTATAACCACTTCTCCATTTGTGCATATTCCACTATGGGAGAAAATTATCAAAGCTTTGACACTTGTGAGATGTAGGTTTCAGTAAAGCAAACCAATAGTACAAAACAATCTTGTACTCTCAGAAACCATAAAAATAACCTAAAATCTCTTTCATTATAAAAATTAATAACTACTCTCTGTGAAACATTTGGAAGATACAGAGAGGCAAGGGGAAAAAAAAGGAAATAAAAATTGCACATGGTTCTACCACCTGGGAAGCAAAAAATAGTTTTTAAAAATTTTTTAATGGAAAATTATAATTCTCATTCAACTCAATTCTGATATTGACTAACAGTGACCCTCCTATTTCCACCTGTACATACTCAATATGAAGAACTTACAAAAAGGAGAAATAAGAAAACTTTGCTGCTTCATTCCTAGAGCAAGCATGTATAAAGTCTGTGAAAACAGTATGTGAAGGTTATATTTAGAACTCTATGCCATGTGACTTCATAGTAAGGGGCTAGACTGGAATTAAATGGCTTACCTACAATTTTTAAAGTCTTTTCTATTTTTATAGAGCAAAATTGATCTATAGAGGAAAGTACAAAGATTTCCCATATATCCCCTACCCCACACATACACCACCTTTTCCATTATCAACCTTCTTCACCAGAGTGGCCCATTTGTTACAACTGATGAATCTTCATTGATACATCACTATCATCCAAAGTTCATAGATTACATTAGGGTTCACTTGTGGTGGTGTGCCTCCCCTGGGTTTGGAAAAATCTATAAATGACATGTATCAGCCACTACAGTAATACACAGAGGATTTTCACTGCCCTAAAAATGTTCTGTGCTCCACCTATCTGCCTCCCTTAACTATAACTTTCACATTATAACTTCAGATCTGTAAAAATATATATTTTGTAATGAAAGAAAAAATGGAAATTAATTAGCTCAATAGGAAAGAGTTTTTATTTATGAACTAGGGTTTTATTTATAGTTCCACTGTAGGTAAGTAAGCACTTATAAGGATCCTTTGTGGGACATTTATTTTTAAGTGTTCAACAAAGATTAACTATTGCAACAAACTCTGTCAACTCTTTAATGTTTATTAACAATCAGAAAATAAAATTTACCCATTTTTTACTATCATCATCAACTTGATGATTTGTTTGCTTAAATGGTAATCATGATCTTCATTAGAGGCTATTACACAAATGTTGTTTATATTGGGTTAAATGACGAGTTATACATTCTAACTCTTACTCAAAGGACATCATTGAATGTTAAATTATTTATAGGACTTTTATATGCAGCTGGTAGGAAGGTAAATTGGTATAGCCGCTTTGGAAAACTATTTGGCAGAATAAATTAAAGTTGATATATACCCTATAATCCAACAGTTGCAATTCTAAGTAGATACTCTTGAGAACATATGCAATTTTATGAACAAATAGACATGTATGAGAATAGTCATGGTAGTATTGTTTGTAATAGTCCAAAAGTAGAAAGAGCCAAATGCTCATTGTCATCAGAATTAATAAAGAGTCCCACACGTGCACTTGCATGTGCATGAAAATACACACGCACATAGTGGAATACTCTCTAGAAGTGATCAGAAATCTCTTTTTTAAAGGGCCTCAAAGTAAATGTGTTAGTTTTGGGGCCAGTATCACCTTGACACTAAAACCAGAAGAGGACATAACAAAATTAGAAAACTATAGACCAATTTCCCTTATGAACATAGATTCAAAAATCCTTACTAAAATATGAGCAAAGAAAATCCAACAGAATATCCAAAAAATAACCCACCATGACCAGGTAGGTGCTCTATCTCAGGGATGCAAGGAGGGTTCAACATATGATATCAATAAATGTGATCCACTACATAACCAGAAAACAAACAATAAAAAAGACCATAGATCGTCTGAATAGATGCAGAGAAAGCATTTGACAAATCCAGTCCCCTTTCATAATAAAAACCCTCAACAAAGTAGGCATAGAAGGAATACATCTCAAAATTATAGGAGCCATATATGATAAACTCACAGCAAATATCATGCTGAAGGGGAAAAGTTGAGAGCATTCCCTCTAAGATCTGGAACAACACAAGGGTCTCCACTGTCTCCATTTCTATTCAACATAGTACTGGAAATCCTAGCCAGAGCAGTCAGGCAAGAGAAAGAAAGAAAGGGCATCCAAATTGGAAAAGAAGAGGTCAACCTATCACTTTTCACGGGTGATATGATCTTGTATCTAGAAAATCCCAAAATCTGCACCAAGAGATTCCTGGAATTAATAAATAAATTCAGCGAAGTCTCTGGTTATAAAATCTATGTTCATGAATCAGTAGCATATCTATATATCAAGAACTGTCAAGCTGAGAGCCAAATCAAAGACTCAATACAAAGAAAATAAAATACCTAGGAATACACTTAACCAAGGAAGTGAATGATCTCCACAAGGAGAACTATGAAACACAGAGGAAAGAAATCACAGAAGACACAAATAGAAAAGTATATCATGTGCATGGATTGGTAAAATCAACCTTATTAAAATGCCCATAGTATCCAAAGTGATTTATAAATGTAATGCAATCCTAGTTAAAATACTAGAATTCTGTATTTCACAGATCTAGAAAAAATAATTTTACACTTCATTTGGAACCAAAAAATAGACAAAGGAGTAACCAAATCTCTTAGAGGCATCATCACATTACCAAAACTCAAACTATACTACAAGGCTATAGTAACCAAAATAGCATGATAATTGGTATGAAAACAGATGCATAGAGCCCCCAAACAATAGATGTTGGCATAGATGAAGAAATAAAGGGATGTTTATACACTGTTGGTGGCATTTCACAAATCCAGCCCCCTTTCATAATAAAAACCCTCAGCAAATTAATATAATCTCTATAGAAAACAGTACAGAGATTCCTCAAAGGACTAAAAGTAGACCTACCATTCAGTTCAGCAATCCCACTACTGGGTCTCTAATCAAAGGAAAATAAGACATTTTATCAAAAAGACACCTGTATGCGAATAATTATTGCAGAACAATTCACAATAGCAAAAATGTGAAATCAACCCAAGTGCCCATCAATTCATGAGCAGATCAATAAAATGTGGTATACATATACCATGGAGTACTTACTACTCAGCCATAAAAAGGATGCTTAATGCCTTTGCAACAATATGGATGGAACTGGAAATCTTTATCCTATGTGAAGTATCTCAAGAATTGGGAAAAAACACAAAATTTACTCACTATTGAGTTGAAATGAACTGATGGTCACAGAGGGAAGTAAAACTCATTCGAAATCAAGAAGGGGAATGAGGGGAGGTGGGGAGAGGCAAACACCTACCAAAAAGGGGCAAGGAACATGATTTGGGTGATGGGCACAGTTATAGTGATGGCTCAGGCATTATAAAACTGATCCATGTAATAAAATATATTTGTAATCCTTTAATATTTTGAAATAAAAAATTAAAAAAAATTAAAAAATACATTAGAGTTTGGGGATCACATGGTGTCTGTCACAAATAAAGTCCATCAATTTGTAGTATGAAAACATCCATAGAAAATATGTAAATGAATGGGCATGGTTATGATCCAAACAAATAGGTGACAGGTCAGATTTGGCCTATAAACTATAATTAGCTGACCTCCGCTATCTGGCAAAAGAAACAAACAAAAGGAGTGAACTATTGCTATGTGCAACAGGATACGTGAATCTCATAGACAATGTTTAGTGAAAAAAGACAGAGAGAACAAAGGATATATTCTTTAATTTTATCTATATAAAATTCAAAATTATGGTAGCTATTGAGTGGTAGTAGAAGTTAGTCAGAATGGAATCATTGGGAGGTAATTTCTAGGAGGAAATATGAAGGAAACTTTCTATATCTTTCTGGTTTTACAGAGATACATTAACTTTGTAAAACTTCCTTGAGCTGGACACTTAAAGTGAATATTTCTCTGAGTTTAAGCTATATCTCAACTAGAAAGTAAAAAAAGAAATTAATCAAAATAAACCAGTAGCTTCATAAACTCATAGCAGAAGAATTGGAAGTTCTACTAAATAGATATGAAACTATTTCCATTGTTGAGGGGCATCATGCATCATGCTATTGATAGACATAAACTTGGACACACACGTATTGTTAGTTTATATTTACTAATGCTAAATACTGATTGAAAACTTAAAAAATGTATTAAAATTTTAAACCTATCTAAGTTTTCCCTACAGGAAAGAAGACAAAATAAAATACACTATACTGTTTTGGTTTTTATCAGATACGTCTCCATTTTCTTTCTTTTTTTTTTATTTAATTTTTTAAATAAATCATAGCTGTGTACATTAATGCAATTATGGGGTACAATGTGCTGGTTTTATATACAAGTTGAAATAGTTTCATGAAACTGGTTAACATCTCCTTCACCACATTTTCTTAGTTTCTGTGTTAAGACATTTATATTCTGCTCGGCGCCTGTGGCTCAATAGGCTAAGGCACCAGCCACGTACACCTGAACTGGCAGGTTCGAATCCAGCCTGGGCCCGCCAAGCAACAATGACGGCTGCAACCAAAAAATGGCCGGGCGTTGTGGCGGGTGCCTGTAATCCCAGCTACTTGGGAGGCAGAGGCAGAAGACTCGCTTGAGCCCAGGAACTGGAGTTTGCTGTGAGCTGTGATGCCACAGCACTCCATCTAGGGTGAGAGCTTGAGGCTCTGTCTCAAAAAAAAAAAAAAAAAAAAGACATTTATATTTTACACTAAGTAGATTTAACATGTCATCTCCATTTTCATCAGTATAATTACTATAGGGGGAAAAATCCTTCATCTATTGTTGGCTTAGAAACTTATACAGCTCTGTGTGGTCACATGTCTAAGACCTGTTTCCTGAATTTCTAGGCTCCTGATAGATAGACGAGGCTGGGAGAAGAAACTATCACTTCCCTCTTATTTGATCCTTAACCATAAAGTCCTATGAAAGCAACATCTGAAAGAACTAAGTCCCTTTAAATATTTGCAGATTTGCTTCAGACTCTGTGATGATCAAGTTCTACAAGCCTCCTAAGTTATCCAAGTGATCATAGTCTGATCACAGACACACACTATTACCCAGAGTCCTCTTGGCATGTCACTGGTCAGCCATCTTGTAAATATGATGCCTGTGAAAACTTCCTGATATAAACAATGAAACAGCAGGCAGAGTAAGGCAGCTTTCATACAGATTGCCGGGTGTAACTAATTATTAATACATCCGCCCTGTAAATAATGTAGTAGTTCAGAAATAAGATTTTTTTTTCCCTGAGAAACAAGGACAATTTATTTTTGAATTCAATATGTACTTCCAAAATATTTAATTGCTTTTTTCAAGTATTTAATTTTCTAGAAAAGCAAAAATACTAAAATTAACTTTCTTGACATTGCAATATGAAATTTTAGAAAGCAGCTTGATTTGGCAATTCTTTTCCTATATTTACTATATATATTCCAAAATCTCTAAGATTCATATTATATGATTATCTTATTATTATTATTATTATTATTTTTTTTTTTTTTTTTGTAGAGACAGAGTCTCACTTTATCACCCTCGGTAGAGTGCCGTGGCGTCACACAGCTCACAGCAACCTCCAACTCCTGGGCTTAGGTGATTCTCTTGCCTCAGCCTCCCGAGTAGCTGGGACTACAGGCACCTGCCACAATGCCCGGCTATTTTTTTTTTTTTTGCAGTTCAGCCGAGGCTGGACCCGCCACCTTCAGTGTATGGGGCTGGTGCCCTACTCCCTGAGCCACAGGCGCCTCCCATATTATATGATTATTAATTAATAATGAGGACACTGTTATTCACCAACCTCATGGAATTCTATGTCCTATTAGCATTTCTGGCTTTATTTTCTGATGTTTCAGAATGTGAGGGCCTCTTTTAGAATGAAACCTTCAATTTTCTATTGTATCACAAAGAATTAGAGCTCCCAGAATCCAGAATTTAGATAAAGATAAAAATGGCAATGTGCAAGATTTCATGACGTTAACTTTCTTTTTAAATTATAAGTCAGAAAATTTTTAAAATATTGACTACAAAGAAAGTATAGTAAACTCATTTGTGGTTGACTACCTTTAAGTAGGCAAAAAAAATTCTCTGCTTTTGCTTGTATTCATATACGAGATTTTTAAATTTACTGTTAAGATTTTTGCAGCAAGAAATAATCAGTAGTTTTGATAGTATCCATACTAGGGTCATAAAAGTTGAACACTTTCACGAGTCAGATGTGAAAATTTTGGGTTCATGAAAACTGAGTTTTCAGTACCAACAGTTGCCTACTTCTTTGAAACAGGTAAGGTAATACAATTACCTTTTGGCATTTAGATATGACAAAGAAATGCTATGGTCAAAGACAGCAATTGATATAATGGGAACCAAATGTTTATTTTTTCAATACCTAAACTTTTCTTCTTGTATATCTTTTATAATACACATAATTTTGTCTCACTTTAAAACTTTCTATATCTAATGAATATTTATAACCTATAAATATTAGAAAACTTTACATATTTGTAGTTGGTAAGGAAGATGGTTTGAGATTAACAGGTTAGGATCTCTTAAATCCCCCTGAGTAGTGAGACTACATATATAATTTGTCCCTTAAAAGATATAAATTTATAATGAAATACAATCTGTACTCTTTCTAATAAAAAGGCTCACATTGCTCTTGGGTCAAAACTGAAAGTGACATTGTTTCTGAAACATCATAAAAAAATGCAGTTTGACATATGCAAATGTTCCTAGGTGGACTCATCCTGAGAGCAAGAAGCTTTTGAATAAAATTTATAAAAGAGGACAATGAACCAGAGGTGGGAGTTTGAGGAAGAAGAGACAGCTGTGTGGTGACTGGCCAGGGTAGGCCTACTCAGGGGACACTGGGACTCCCAGTGCTCGAATGATTTAGCACCTTCAGTTCCTTCACAAAATGGGAGTTGAGTATAGAGGCATCACCCTTTAGACCAAGACAGATCAAAAAATAGCCTTGTAGAGGTCCCAGGAATGGTGGGAGAAATTTAGGGGTGAATACATCACATAACACATTTCTTATGCCTTCATTACAAATTATTTTTCCTGTTCCTTTGGAATTTTATGTCAATTCTGGATGCTAGACATAGAAAGACAAATTAAGCAGAGATCTATTCCCTTAGAATGTGCAGGCTGGATGAGGAAATGAAGAAGTCACTCCATATGTACAGTAAGAGGGAGAGGGAGCTGCGAATTCAGGTCAAGGCCCTCCTGTGCAGGTTGTGTTGGCCGACATTGGAGGAGGAGGAAGGGGCAGCTAGGAAGAAAAGGAAAGCGAACAGTCTTCATGAACAGGGGGCAGTTACTCTTCCAAAATATGTGCCAGGAACACATCATTTATATTTTCTGTTTGTTTTTTTTTAATTTCAAAGAATGGACTTTGTTATTTTAGTTCACAGTTGGGTCCCCAGAATGCGTCTCAATTTTTGTTTTACACGTTCATAGTCGGTTCCTTTTTATTCCCTATCACATTTGTTTTAAATAGACCTATTTTGGATGGGCATGGAGGCTGACGCCTGTAATCCTAGTGCTCTGGGAGGCTGGGGCACATGGATTGCTTGAGCACAGGAGTTAGAGGCTAGCCTGAGCAAGAGCGAGACCTTATCTCTACTAAAACAGAAAAATAAACAGGGTGGTGTATACCTGTAGTTGTAGCTGGGAGGCTGAGGCAGGAGGATTGCTTGAACCCAGGAGTTTGAGGTTGCCGTGAGCTGTGACGATGTCACTGCCCTCTAGCCTAGGCAGCAGAGTGAGACTCTGTCTCGAAAAAAAAAAATTAACCTATTTATGATTACATCCACTGCTCCTCTCTTTATTCTCATTACAGTATGAAGCTTGAAACTTACTAAATGTAGAATGTAAATCTCTGAACACAATAACTAAGAAAATACCATGAAGACTATGTTAACCAGGTGGATGAAAATATTTCAAATTTTATATAGTACCAGCACATTGTACCCCACGATTGCATTAATGTACACAGCTATGATTTAATAAACAAAACAAAACAAAACAAAACAAAAAAAGAAGGGAAAAGAGTGGGTGGAAATCCTTCTGCTTCGGCCTGTTCCCTGTCCACCCTGACAAACTTTTTCCAGTCACAGTTTTAAAGCTCATAGCCACTCCTTTTCTCTCCAGCCACCTCCTCTGCAGTCACTTCTCAGCATCAAAACGTTCTTCCATCTTTCCCATCCTAGGAAACCCTCCCGACCTCAGGTTTTGACAGGCACTGTCACGCCCTCTGCCTTCCTTTCTCAGACAAGTTTCTCAACAGAGGAGCCCCCTGCAGGGCTCATTGCCACTGGGCTCCATGCCTGCCTCCCATCTCGCTTTCTGCCCCTGCTGCAGGTGCTACCCTCAGGTTGCTATGTCCAAGGAGCACTTTTCAGCTTGCATCTGACCTCTATAGTAATTCACATTGTTAGCACACCCTTTCTTCTGGAACTCTCTTCCCTGGGCTAAGATGCTAAGATACCATTCTGTCATTTTCTTCAATCTCCCTGTCCATTCATTCTTAGTCTCCTACCTATTTACACTTTATAGGCTCCTCCTCTGGACCTGCCCACCCCTTCAGGGCATTGCTCTCAGGTGTTCTCAGGGGCATCCCCATCTCACTTTTTGCCTTCCCTGGTGATCTCATCACGGATGTGTGGTCACCACCACCGACTTGCAGATCCCTCATCTGAGCTCAAGGTCCCCTGTTACATCGTGGGCACCTCAAACTTACTGTACTAACCTCTAACTCATTATTTCTCCCCAGATGCAAATCCTATTCTCTTATACTCTCATTTGCAGGGGAAAGCTGTGCCAACTTGGCACAATGTCTATTGACCAACATTTCCTATACTCAATTCATTTTTTTTTTCTGTCACCATGCATAGAGTGTCATATTGACATAGCTCCAAGCAACCTCAAACTCTCCGGTTTGAACAATTGTCTTGCCTCTCAAATGGCTGGGACTACAGGCACCTGCCATGATGTCCAGCTAGTTTTTTCATTTTTACTTTTATTTTTTGAGACAGAGTCTCACTTTGTCACCCTTGGTAGAGTGCTACAGCATCACAGCTCACAGCAACCTCAAACTCTTAGGCTCAAGTGATTCTCTTGCCTCAGCCTCCCAAGTAGCCTGCCACAACGTCTAGCTATTTTTCGAGAAAGGTCTCACTTTGGCTCAGGCTGGTCTCTAGCTCCTGAGCTAAGGCAATCCACTTGTCTTGGCCTCCCGGAGTGCTAGGATTATAGGCCTGAGCCACCAGGCCTCCATCCACTGTAGAGTTCTATCACCCTGCCATGTATCAGCCTCTCAAAAGTCATCTCCTGTTCTCCCCGATGCTGTCACAGTTTAGGCAGACTCATCATTTCTCATCTGACAACTTCTGCTGTTTCCTAGATGGGTCTTTCTGTAGTCTTGTCCTCTGTTCACTGTACTGACCCAATGATCTGTCTGAAACATGCATCTCACCTTGAGGTTCCTCTGCTTAAATATCCTGAAGTGGCTCATGGTCTTGTTACAAGGTCCTGCACAATCTGTCCTAACTTCCTCTTTACATTAAATTATCTTATTTCTTTCCTCTTATTCTATCCTCCATACACAATGAACTTTTCATTGCTTCTCCAACTGGTTGTATTAAACTGCCAATAATACCAATAATTCCAGTATCAACACCTTTCACAGTGGGCTGCTCTCCCCTCAACCTCCATGGCCACTTGCTGCTTCTCTTCGACACTTGGCTTCTTATTACATCTCGCAGGAGACCATTCCTAATACTACTCTCCTCCCATAAGACCTGAGCCTGTCCTTATTATGGCCTATCAGGCTATTGTCACTGCCTGTGTGGTTGTCCCTATCCAACTAGTTTGGAAGCTTCTCGAGGCCAGACCTTCAATGTCTTTGCATCCTACCCTGGCACACAAAGCCTATCTACACTTGCTTGTCCATCAAACACATTTCTGAAGCTGACACACTGCAATACTTACTCTTCCCTCACTTTTGGTCTTGACAGCTTCAGTTGTGATAATCCAGCCTTTGCTATTATTGTTTTTCTGCAGCTAGCTCTTGTCTGGCTCCCAGCTTCACTAAAAAATGTGGTGTTTTATTGCTGTGGAAATGCTGCAACATTCCATGGAAAGCAATGGTCAAACTAGGAAACTTGTTTTCCTTACACAAAGCAATATTGACTTCCAAACATAAATTTTAAAAAGGCAGTGGGATAATGTAGAATGCCTTTTAAGCCATAACACTCAAAGTGAATAATTTTCTGTGTAGTCTCATAAACATGAGAAGACAAAATTATGGGCCTTTTCCTGTTTTCTCAACACAACACTCCATCTGCCCAAGAATAAACTGCGGCAATAAGGATTCTACCTTGCTCGTTATTATATCAACTTTCAGATATTCTAGTAGAGGATAGGGCATGCAGTGGTGCTCAATAGATATTTGTTCATCTCCTCCTGCTTAGGGTAGGTTCTAATTGGTTATTTCTAGAGAATTACTATTTCTTATCTTGAAACCTAGATTAATTTGCTTGGGAAGCTACCAACGAATTGATGTAGAAACTGACCCATGGCCTTAACTGTGTTGGCAGAGAGTTTTAATGCTGTTCCAACCTGTCTGACACATCTGGTGAGTGCTGTGCTGGTTCTGCTGATCACATGAACGCATCGGCATGAGTTTCTCCTAGGGGCTGGGTAGCTAGATGTTCTAGATGCTGGACTGGTGAATACAACCAAGTCCTGACATTTTTGGTATTTACATTCTTGTGTATGGGTACATTGTGAAGCAAGGCTGGGGAACAGTGATTAACGAACAGATATAAAATAAGTAATTTGGTAATAAACACACTGGATGGTAAAACGAGACTGGGGCCGTGTCAGTGGTGAGGATTATGCTCTCACTTTCCTCCCTCTGTCTTTTGCCAGAGTTAGAAAATACCGTCTGGAGGTCTTGTTATTTCTGTAGGAAGAGGGAGTTGATGTATCCAAGTGATATGAATGAAGTGCTTGAAAAGCATAAGTTAAAATTAATTCAGGTTCCCAGGACATTCTAACCTTATTAAAGCAAAATTAAGCAACTTGAAAACTTCTGTCTTTAAACATAGACCTTGCTTTTAAAGTCAAGTACACATGATAGTCCTCATGAGAATCTTGCTTTAATAACCTATGATGATAATATGCTTATTTCTAAATTGCCAATATGTACTTGAAAACATATATTTACTTGAACCAAATTGAGACAGTTTAATATTCAAAATATACCCAAGACATCGTTTTGCATATAAAAATACTACTAATATAGAATGAAGTACAAGGCCTTTGATTAAATTAAGTAGCATTAATAAAAATAACACTTATATTTATAGTACTTCTAAAATTTTACTGAATGCTCTAGTATTTGTCATCGGATCCTCAACAAACCTGATAAGGTAGATAATAATATTGTTTATTATTTATTCTCCACTTTATTTATTTTTTTGCAGTTTTGGCCATGGCCAGGCTTGAACCCGCCACTCCCAGTATACAGGGCTGGCACCCTACTCCTTGAGCCACAGGCACTATCCTGTTTGTTCTCCACTTTAGAGAAGAGTAAGCTAAGGTCTCCAACCCTAAGGGATGTGCCTGTGGTCACATAGTCCTTAGCTGATACCATTTCAATGCCTAGTTCTTTCTACCGCACCTCAGTGACTGACTTTGATAACATCATATTTTGCCTTAAAATGGATTGCATATTAATTTTTTTTTGGAGATAAAGTCTTACTTTGTCACCCTCAGTAGAGTGCTGTGGCATCATAGCTCACAGGAACCTTAAGCTCTTAGGCTCCAGTGATTGTCCTGCCTCAGCCTTCTCAGTAGCTGGAACTACAGGTGCCTGCCACAATGCCTGGCTATTTTTAGAGATGGGGTCTTGCCGTTGCTCAGACTGGTCTTGAACTCCTGAGCTTATGCAATCCATTAACCTCTGCCTCCCAGAGTGTAAAGATTACAGGAGTGTGACACTGCACCTAGACTGTGTATTAATTTTTAAAATATAATCTATAGGCTTCAAAATATAAACATATTTTGTTTGTATTTAAACATATTATAAACATATAAAAATCCCAAGAAGAAGCCAGCAATAAAAACAAAATATTGATATAAAAAGTCCCAATTTTATTAGATGACAATATTACCCAAAAGTGAAAAAAAAAAAAATCGAGTTTCTTTGCTATAACGGGTGAAAATACTATCTTACTTTTTAAATTAAATACTTTGATAGATCAAGGGGAAAAGGTAGAACTAACATGTATTTAAAAAAATTAAAGTAGATTTCTGGTCTTTAGATATGCATTGAGTTAGACACCATTTGATTAAAATGATTTGATTTAACAAGCATCTGGTGAATGGCTGTACTTAATACCACTCAGCAGATAAAAAACGTACAGAGTACTCTATACCACTCTGTAAGTAAATAAAAAATACTCTCCAACTAACTAAATAAAAGAGACCAGAACTCTTTTTTACCTGGTACTTCTGTCCTTTTCAAAGCCAATGATAACTGTCAAGTTCTCCATAATCAGGCCTCAAATTCCTTTCCAGTATTTCCTTTCCTACACTTTGTGGCTTGAAACACTTCACTGCCCAGGACACTCCCCAGGTTTCTTGTTTCTGAGCTCTGAGAGTAGCCGTGCATCTGCTGAAAAAGCTGCCTCTTTCTTGCCTTTCCATTTCTAAATCCATGTGTTTTCATAGCCCACCCTCTCTATCCTTTGGAGTCCTGGTAAACTTTATCTTTACTTCATTTCTGCCATTCGTCCTTCTTGAGCTTGTGCCACACATTTTGAGGTTCAAAACTTGAATCTTTTTTGCTGGACTGTAAATCCTGTAAGCACAGAACCTGCGCCCTGCCGACCTTGGACCCCCAGGCCTGGTGTATCACCTTGCATACAGTAGGGGCTTGATGCACATCCTGATAAGAAATGTTGCATGAAGATTGAGTTCTGCCCTGGAGGCACTATGTAATTTTTTTTTTCTTGGCACTATGTAATTTTTAAGAAGGAATTTCATATTTCAAAGATTGTTCTCACCGCTGTTTAATGTTTTAGCTTTTAAATCACTTTTATAACCACCATTCATGTCAATACATAATTTTTTTTACTAGTTTATTTGTATTATCCTGTTTAAAATTATTTGCATCAATAAATCGCTAAATATTTAAATAAGTAAACAGTTAGGGCAGACGTCATAACAGGCGTCTCTTCACAGAACATCTCATTCTATCATCAGAAAAACCCCCGGGCTAGGAAGGACAGATATTTTTATTTCCACTTTGCAGGAAAACCATAAATTGAATCCTAAAGAGATGAAGCAACTTCTATGAGTACAGAGTGAATTTTTCAGAGCTAGGACTACAAAGCACCTCCCTCTGTGTTTACGGTGAGTGTTCATAAAATATTGATTTTATGGTATTCTGTTAGTCGGAAGATTAGCAACCCATTTAAATAATTTATAATAAACTTCAACCAGAAAACTGACTCATGTGAACACTCCCTTCTAAGCCGTGACAAGTAAGAAAGTGCTCATTGTGTGTTCAAATAGTCACGACACTGTCAGCATGAGAAGAATGGTGCGTGGAAAAAAAGCAGAGCTGCCAAAAATTTCCAATTGGAAAAAAATTAAACCTCGATAAAGAGGATGAAGAAATTGAGCCAATGAAATATTATAAATCAGAAATTAAGGTTTACTGTTTGAGGGAATCCCACTCCAAGAATAAAGGAAAAGAGAAAGGAAAAGTACCACATCTGATCTGGAATTCATTTTGGAAAGTTTTCCCAAGATTTCCCCTTTCACAAAGCAAAGTGAACAAACGAACTGAGACGTGAATCAATGTTCATCATTTTACATAATGTCTTTAAATACTCCTGGCTCTTTTTACCCAACAGTTTTCATTATGCTTATGAAAAGTAATTATACGATGAGGAATCATTTATCTTCTAGTTCCTTTTTCATTTAGTATCATTGCATTACACCTAAATGAGGTACACGTCTTGCTATACAGTTGCACATCCTTTGATACGACCATATGAACTTCTGAGGCCAATTTGAACTTGAGAGAAATATTATGGCTAAATTTTAAAAAAGGTAGGGGGAGGACAGGTAAAAGGTGGGGCTTCTATACATATTGCCTTATGCCTGAAGGAAAGAAGAAAGCAAGATTTATGACAATTTGATGCTTAAGTTGGTCATCCACATTTGCCCATCTACTAAATTGCAAGGAGTAAGTATTTATAATTAGGCCTCAGTTTATCTGGCTGTCAGCAGCACACCCTTATTTTCTGTCATATTCAATATGAACTATTCTCCTGAAGCCAGAAATGATTCCCTGCAAGACCCATCGATGACAGTAATTTGGTCCACTTAAAACTGCATTGAATTCAGTGTTCAGAGTAACTCAAGGTGAATTTTCCATTTATGTCTCATTTAATGTAGTGAGTCAAAAGTGTGATTTTCAGCGAGGATGGCTTATTTGTGGAAGTCATGAAATAGACAACTCAAAGCACAAATTCAGTATTTTTCAGAATGATCTGGGGACTCACTCATGGAAGAGAAGGGTACTGCAAATGGAATCTCTGGCTAATGACCCTTTCCTATATTCCATCTCAACTGTGCTGGAACCAGAGCACAACTAGGATGCAGGCACCCAAACCTGGATTGTTATTGGGCAGAGAGAAGGATCTCATGGGGAGAGAGCCAAGAGCTTGACAATTCAGAGATGAGGCTGTCTAAGGTTGGCTCCCATTGGGGATCTCAATGGTGGGGTGGCAGAAAGGTCAGTTGTGAAGTTTTGGACGTGCAGGCTTTATATATTTGGTTTTCTGGTTGGGAAATTTTGATTTATTCATAAAAATGTTATAAAATTGCCTGCAAATGTACAAACACTCATGGATAGCAGCACTTGTAAGATGTAACGATCCTTTAGAATATCAGATACTCCTTATCTTTCGCTGTTGGAGGCATAAAGTTTTCTCAAAAAATACTTGAGGAAACCATAAGGACATGGTCTTAGGCTCCTCTTAAAGGAAGCAACAAACTAATACCCCATACAACGGTGAAGTGGAGTTTTTTGTTGTGTTAATACAGATAAAAATAAAGATGGGGTCTGTTTTAGTGAATGATATATTCATGAGGAATTTCTCTCGCTTCAGTGAGTAACTAATCAACGTTCCTTCTTATCATCCTGCACCATATTGCTATGAAATAGCAGCCCTTGGGCATCAGGTGGATATTTGCTAATAGCAGGTTGATCCATGTGCATTGATATCCATAATAATTTTATTTTGGTGTTCTTCTAAGATTTTAAAAGACTTCATAAATGTTTGGATTAAAAGTTGCAGCAATCCTCTTAGAAAGATAAGTAGGAAAAAAATCTAAGTTTTCTTAGAGGTAAGCGCCTAGAGAATACAATTTTCACTCTAGGAATAACTCAAGCTCACTAGGCAATTGTCTTCGAACACCCAATAATTATTTTTGCTATGCATTTAAAGGTAAAATGTACATTTGTCATTCATATGTGTCCTCAAACTAATAAAAATGTTCATTCTCATGGTTTCTTTATATTATTTAGTTCTGCATCACTAAGAAAATGAGAATTTAACAAACTTATGAAAACAACAAGGTTAATAACTAATCACAGCTTAATTAACACCTTGCTATTGACAAGGATATCTGTATTTTGAAAGAAAGGGAATCTTTTAATTTACTTAGAATAAATGATCTAATTATTAACATGCTTAGGATGGATTTCATCTGCCACATATTAAGTGCTCAATTAATTATAATTATTATAATAGTAGGAATATAAAACTGATTCATATAAATCTATTTCTAAAGTTAGAATTTTGTTCAATCTGACGGATTCATTAGGGACATACTTCGTGGTCAGGAATGCCTCCAAGCAGCTATATAAACCATACCGTATAATGTAGAAGAGATAGAAAGACGATTTGCCTTATTTTAAGAGAAGTCAAATCTTCGGGCAGTAGTAAACATACAGGCTATGGCTGGATTTCTAGCTATAAACTAATCAAGCAACTTCAAGGGTGTCAGGACACAGGAAAATTCAGTCAAAACAGATGATGTTCTTAATAACATCATGAACTAAAAATGGATTCAAATCATCAGATCAGGTGATAGCTACAATCAAATAATATTTTAGTGATATTAAGTTACCTATAGTATCAGGACATTTGCCTTAATTTTTTTATTTGTAAAATGAGTATAACAACTGCATCAATCATATTTTATTATTGTGAAAATTAAATGAGTTAATTGATGAATAAGTTTGATGTGCTGGTGAGATAGTTCTTAAATCCAAGGTTGGGGTATATAGTTTGACAAAGTAATTATTTTTTGCTTCCATCTTTATCTTTCCTCCCTCCTTCCCTTCCTATCTATCTATCCATCCATCCATCCATCCATCCATCCATCCATCCATCTATCTATCTATCTATCTATCTATCTATCTATCTATCTATCTATCTACCTAGTATCCTGAAATAATAGCATTTTAAAAGCATTTTAATTTAAGGGAAAGGAATGAAGAAATATCAGGTATTTGAAGTGAGTGTATGATGCTTTGCTACATTCATTATTCATAAGGTTCCAGTAAAATGTTCATTTTCCAATACTGTATTGCCCCCTTCTTAGTTAAAGTAAAAATACATGAGAACTGCAACAGAGAAGTTTAGAAAATAGTAAAGAAAATAAGAAAGATCAGAAGCCTAGGAAAATATGGTGTCTGTTTTTGTTTGTTTGTTTTTAAATCATGAGCAACCTTTCATTATTTGTTACATGATTATCTTAAATTATAACTTACCAAGATCTTTCCCTGCCTCTATTTATCTTGCTGTCTGCTTTTGGATCATCTCACTAATAATCTAGGTTGCCAGTGGAGGTGGTCAGAATAAATGAAAGAAGCTAAAATAAATCATTTCATTCTTTGTTTATGAATATGGTTCAAGTTTAGAATTGACAAGGGTAAAATTTTTGACGAAAATAAAATTTAAGGTTTGCTTTTGTTTATTCATGTTACTATTCGTTTTATTACTGTGATTAATTGAAAGTTCATTGGACATAGCTTAGCAGCTTAAATATGACCTAAACACTAGACCTAGAATTTCTACAGTTTAGAAACTTTCACATCATGACCTGGACCATTTCTCTCTTTGTGGTTAAGTGCATTACTTATATTCTCTATATTGTTTCTAACATATAAAATGAGAAAAATAATACCAACTTCGCTACCTAGTAGAATAGTATATTTTAAGAGTTTTTGAAAGGCATTAATAATATATCATCACATAAGAATGAATGATTATTTATTATAATATTGCTATTTCATTCATTATAAATGCAATATGAGTAGTTATTGTGCAGACTTTAGAATACTGCACTATTATAGAATGTTAATACTTTAGAATGTTAAAAAATACATTTCTCCCAGGCATATGTAAGGGCTTTGTGACCAGATGTAAATACTTAATAGTTTACTTATCTATCTTATCATCTCTGGTTTGGCGTAAGGTTCTTACCTTTTCATCACGGTTGTCTAAATACAAAGCACTTTATTCTATATTATGCTGATGCCTCAAGAAAAATTTTGGAAGACTCAGAATCACAGTTTCTGACTTACAGACAATTATTAAAATCAAAACCTTTTATCATCATCAAGTGTTCCACATGCAAATATGTTATAACTATCTATAAATCCATAAAAGCCTATAAGCCTCCTCAAAATGGAACAAGAGATAATCAAAGAAGAAATAGCAGTAACTCCACATGATATAAACATGCTTAATATGTTTAAAAGGAGAAGCTTTCTTACCTAGCATGCAAACACATTTGGCATTCTGATCAGAGTTCTCAAACAAGATTTCGCCACACCTCTGAAATAGAAAGATAGCCATAGTTACTTTAAGATTTTACATCTGGATTCCCAAGGCAAACTGACATTATTATGACATTCTGCTACTCCTCTTGTTTTCATTGGGAACCTGAGTCTGGAGACTTATATCATAAGCAGGAGACTTTCATGGTCTCAAAATATTTGTGGGGTAAGTTGGGATAGATCTTTTCTACATGCCAGTATACCAGTCCTGGTATGTATAGCTGATTCTATATGCTCTTGTGAGATGTCAAGGCTAGAAATGAACTTGGTTTCTAAAAGTTTCCATTTCAGGGGAAAATATGCTATCTATTTTAGGCCCAATAATCTGAAGTTAATTACTCTCAAATTTGGTCCTTTTTCAGCACCTGTGTTATTCTAAACTACCCACTGTGCAATCAAGCACAGGTTTTATCAAGCACAAAGCTAGGTGGCCTATACTTTAATTCCTTGAACTTGTGAGGAATGATGAAAACTGGCACTCAAAATACTTTTCCTTAACCCACAGCCTCATGAAAATATCAACTCCCCTATTTATATCTTAGTTTTAACTTGGCCTGTTAAAACTTTTGTGCAAGGCAAACTCCAGAGATATAATCAGTTATTTATGAATAGGCCACATTTATATTATGACTGTGATTGACAAAAAGTTAGTACCTGAATATACAAATAAATTTCCCAAATCAACAAGACTATAATAAACAACCCAATAGAAAAATGAATAAAGGACATGAGCAAACTATTCGTAGAAGAGGAAATCTGAATGGTCAGTAAGCATATAAAATATATTCAACCACATCTATAATCAGAACAAGTGAATTCAGGATAAAATGAGTTTTGTTTTGAATTCATTAATTTAACAACATTTAGGGGCCATAATGAGTATTTTGAAGATTGTAGAGAAGTATATACACTAACACATTGTGGTTTGTAGTATAACGTGACGTGGTTACTTTGGAAAAAATTTGCAAAATCTAGCAAAGGTGAAACATTCATACCCTAAGACACAGCAAGTCATCATCTAAACTTAGAAATTTTTACAAACAAGCTCAATGTCCTGGCACAGACATAGATAAAGAAAATGTTACTCAGAACAGGAATACTACAATACTAAAACGAACTAGAGCTCCATGTACTGTAAAACATATAATATATATAACATGTGTGTATAAAAATATATTAAAATCACAGAATGCTCAAATCATATGAAACATATACAAAATGTTTAAATCATACAAAAGTGTAATGTTAAGCCAAAAAGGTCCCTATTTTCCACAAATTTGAAAATATCTAAAAAGAGTACCTATTATTTATGAACACATCTATTTATAGAAATAGCAAAAAAGCATGCAATGAATAATAAAGCATAAAATTCAGAGTAGGGGGAAAAGATACTGAGAAATAAAAAGTTAGAGAGTACAAAGGGGTTATCAGCTTTTTCTATAATGATTTGTCCCTTAAATTATTCTCTGAACATTTTTCTATGCCTAAAATATTTCATAGTAAGGAAGAATCACCCCAACTCGGAATATAAAAATGGCCCTTTGCACAATGCATCTCTGCATCTGTCTTCCTTGGGCTTACAGAGGACTTTTGGTAGCAGATTGGACTGTCTTCCCAATAACATGTTCTCACCACTCATTTCCTTTGTTTTTAGGGAGACTAAGGATGTGCTGCTTTGGCTCATTTTCTTTTTGCTTTTACTGCTTACAACTTGGTTAGTTCTATTGCCATTCATCTTTATTATGTCTACACTTAATACTTATAAGACAAAGAAAGTAATCTAGATGTGAGAAGCAGAGATTGCGAGGAGAAAGGATTATGCTATTGCATTCACATCAACACATTTTGCGGGGAGGAGGGATGACCAGCCCGGGCCCACCAAACAACAATGGTGGCTGCAACAAAAAAAAAAAAAAAGAGAGAAGAATTGGCTCAGTAATATGAAAAGGAAGAAAGCTGGTTTGGTGACCCAGAGGCTGGAGTGCCTGCGAGAAGGAGTTAGTTGCAGCCAAAGGATGCAAAAGGGCATTGGATTCTTGGTGGAGAGCCCCTATTGCGAGCTTTTCTCTCAGCCACTCTGCTCACCTAGTGTGATATTTATCATGCTACTTAATCTCTTCATGCTTCATTTCTTCGTAAGTAACATGATGCCAATATGTGTATATGCCATGAAGTCAGGTTAGAGAGCAAATGTGAGGATTAATGACCCATGGAGTCTAATCCTACTATTTTTTCCTGATGTGTCAGGAGAGGTAAACACTTTCATATCACTAGAATCCATTTCCTACATTAACTGGTTTTTAGAGTAGTATTTTTATGACCCCAAAGAGTTAATAATTACTTTCAAATGAAAGATCAGAGGTTTCTAAAATGTTTCAACTTCTTAGCAAAACAAAGTACTAGGAAGCTCTATCGAGCTATATTTTGAGTCCTACAAGCATGCTAACCTATTTCAGGATGTGGCTTCCCTGCCATTTGTTGGGGACAAAGTCCACATGCTTTCCTTGCGTCCTTGCAGAGCCTTCTGGGGCACAAGGGTGGATGGAGGGTGGAGACTGGATAACTTCCCATGGTTACCACAGCCCAAGGGCAGCTCTATATGTGCACTCAAGTGTGTCATGTTGTGGGTGGGAGCACTGCCCTGGGGGTCTTGCTCTCTTTCCTGGTCATGAACAAGTCCAGGAAGAGTTTCTGAAACTCCTATGAAGCGTGCATTCCTTAACATTCATGGCCTTCTGAGGTTCACTGACCAGACAAGCTTATCACCAAGCAGCAAGAGCAGGTGTGGTGGCCCTTCCAGTGACAATGTGGTACACCTTTTCCTCGTCTTCATCTCTCTAGAGGCCTGGGAAATGGCTGAGGCACCTTTAACAAACTCTTTAATGGCTCTGCTTTGTTAAGTTACCTGAGGATGGTAAGAGATTTTAAAGCAGTGCCCCAGGGAATCTGATTGTTCTTAGGACTTGAAAGAAATCAGATTCTATCCAGTGCTTTTGCTCACTGATGCCAGTGTTTACCCGGCCTTGGCTGCCAGGTTCCTGCTTGCTGTGAAACCCAGGGAGATGACCCAGTTTAGGAGATTAATTGGAGTAAGCCCCAGGGTCCAAGTCTCAGGACCTGCGAGATCTGGCCTGGGGGAAGGTCTTGTGTCCCGCTGGGTTCTTGGGTGCTGCGACCTTCCTCCTTGATGCTCTCCAGTCATACTTTCTGGGAGTCCCCTCCCCAGTACCCTGCTCCTACGTGACCTTGACCTTTTGTTTCTGCTCACCAGGATTCTGCCTAATTCTCTGGAGCTTATCTATCCTTAGAGACTCCATCTTTGTTTCGCCTTCTGTGTCTGCAACATTGATATCAACTTGCCTCCTTCATGCTCATCTTTTCCAGTGAGCACTGCCTTTAAATAACAGAAACAGTTATTGTGCTCCTTTAGTGCATAAGAACTGCTGCACATGAATTCAGGTGTGTGATGCCTGTTTCCCTCATAGACCATAAAGAATCAAACCACATTCATTGTCAGGGTTTTTAACAAATCTCATCATGGAAATCTGGTGGCTTATATATACATACAAGGCCTTAATACAACTTGGCAGACTAGGTTGACTAAATATTTGCAGACTAGCTAATATTTATTGAGTTCATACTGTGGGGTAAGCACTATTCTAAGTGTTGTACACCTACCATTTCATACTCTCATACTCTTTTAGCAGAGCAGAATATTGAGGCACAGACAGTACAGCTCACTACAGAGTACTCTTCTTTGGTTAATGAATGATTAAATGTTGATGGCTTACCTAAGGCTTGTCTAAGATACACAGATTCCCAAATATTGGCTACTTTTGGTTTCCTCATTGCCTTGGCCAAGTAGACTATCTCTATCATACCTCTGTCACTCACCCATTAATTACTGGCTGTTTTCAAGTTTCCATCTATTAGAGCATCAACTTTGGATCAGACCAAGTTCAAATCCCATTGTTACCTCCTCCTATTTACTGTGCTATCCTGAGCAATTTATTTAGTTTTTCAAACTTGTTTTCTTATCTGTAAAACAAGGTAATACTATCTATATCACAGTATCATTTCAAGCTTAGTTTTTAATTCATTATGAATAAGAATGTACTGATTAAAACTATTGTAGATAAGAACAATATAAACTAAGAAGTAATAAATATAACTCATCCATTAAAATTCTGTTTTAATGCCTATATAATTGTTTTGGATTGAAAATGAAGAAATACTTCTAATTTAAAAGTCAGAATATTTTGCAAGTAGATCAGTTGATTGCTAGTTCTTATTTATTGAAAATTTTCTATATTAAATTTAAAATTTGACGTTTATTCTGGAATAAAAAGGTGGATGCTATAAAATGTTGCATCTACTATTCATTATTGCTAAGATACATGATCAATCCAAGTGTTCATCAATGATTGAATGGATAAAGAAAATGTGGTATGTATACACAATGGAATACTGTTCAGCTTTAATAAAAAAAAAAATCCTGTAATTTGTGACAACATGGATGAATCTAGAGGACATTATGTTAAGTGAAATAAGCCAGGCACAGAAAGACAAATATTACCTGATCTCACTATATATGGAATCTAAAAAAGTTGAATTCATAAAATCAGAGAGTAGATTAATGATTACCAGAAGCTGGGGGTAAGAGTGAGAGGGGAAGACTGTGAAGATATTGATCAAAGGATACAAAATTTTATTTAGGCAGGAGAAATAATTTCAAGAGGTCTATTAAACAACATAGTGATCATAGTAATGACAATGTTTTATACACTTGAAAATAGCTAAGAGAGATTTTAAGTATTCTCACCACAAAAAGTCAGTATGTGAGATAACACATGTTTGATTAGTTCAATTTAACCATTCCACAGTGTAAGTATATTTCAAAGTATCATGTTGCATTCTATAAATATATACCATTTTATCATTTAAAAATAATAAAAATACTCTATTGATCAGCCTATTAAAAAAAAACTTTAAATTACAATGATATAATGTTATTAACTGAATGATTTGTTCCAGCAAAATATGCATAAAATATACTTCTCTTAGGTAAAGTGCTTTTTTATTACTTTCACCAAAAATTTAGTTGTGTAAAATTGACGTTAGGAGTAATTTTAAAAACCACACTTAAACATTAAGCAGACTTCTTTTACTTAAAGACAAATATACCCAATGAGATAATATACAAATATGGGTAATAGTACCATATCATACATACTATGTTATCATTGTTATTAAAAACATTGAAAAGCTCACATTTTGTCCTTTTTTTTTTAATTGAGACAGAGCCTCAAGCTGTCACCCTGGATAGAGTGCTGTGGCATCACAGCTCACAGCAACCTCCAATTCCTGGGCTCAAGCGAGTCTCCTGCTCCGCCTCCCAAGTAGCTGGGACTACAGGCGCCCACCACAACATCAGGCCATTTTTTTGTTGCAGCCGTCATTGTTGTTTGGCGGCCCGGGCTGGATTCGAACCCGCCAGCTCAGGTGTACATGGCTGGCGCCTTAGCCTGTTGAGCCACAGGCGCCGAGCCTATCTTAATTTTTAAATTGATAGTACTTTTAGATTTTTCTTAAATATGAATTTTTCCTGGTTCAAACAAGCTTTCATATATCATTTTAGTTTTCCTTGTAGTTATTGTCACTAGAATGTATGTCTCTCAGCAGGCTTCTGGTGACTACGGTTTTTAGAGAAGGTGTCAATATCTTTAGAGGGAGGAAACATCAGTAAACAAATAAAACAAAAAACAGAAATCTTTGATGCTTGGAGGTTTGCCCCAGTGTCGACTGAGACAATAACAGTTAGGTAATGTTAAATGTTATCAGAAAATAATTACTAGGTGATGACTCTTTCATTGTTTCCTTCCCACATTTATAGTTTTTTTTTTTTTATCAAAAATAAATTTTATATGGGGATTAGGTGACTATAAAATTATTGGAGAAGCAGGCCAGGCTGGGCTCCCACCGACTCTCAAAATAGAATTGCAACATCGATCCATCGTGCTGTAAGCTCACCAGACTGGTGGGCCACAAGTGGGAAAGTAGAAAATCAGGAAGCATCACTGTTGTCTATAAGTAGGCCACTCTGTCACCACTCACAAAAATTAATTCAAGATGTATAAAAGACTGAAAGGATTCAAATTTCTTATGAAAATGTAAGCATTCTAGAAGAAAATGTAGGAAAAAGTCTTCTACATATCATGCTAGGCAAAGAATCTATGAAGAAGTCCCCAAGGACAATCACAGCAACAACAAAAATAGATGGAACTTGGATTAAATTAAAAACCTTTTGCATAGCTAAGGATCAACAAAGTAAATAGACAGCCTACAGAATAGGAGAAAAAATTCACAAACTGTACATCTAATGAAGGGCTAATAACCAGAATCTACAAAGAACTCAAGCAAATAAGCAGGAAAAAAACAAACAATCCCATTAAAAAGTAGGCAAAAGGCGTGAAAGGAAGCTTTTCACAAGAAGATAGAGACATGGTCAAGAAACATATGATAAGATGCTCAATGTCACTAATCATGAATGAAAGATAAATTAAAACCACAAGACATCACTTTATACCTGTTAAAATGCCTTTTGTTTAAAAGTCCAAAAACAATAGATACTGGTGTGGATACAGAGAAAAAAGAATGCTTATATACTCTTGGTGGGACTGCAAATTAATATAATCTCTGTGAAATTATATTATGGAGATAATATAATTATTATAATAATTATAATATTATATTATATTGTAGTATGGAGATTTCTCAAAGAAATAAAAGTAGGCCTATAATTCAATCTAGTAATCACAAAGGAAAAGAAATCATTTTACATATGAAAAAACTCACTGCATTCCAATGTTTATTGCAACACAATTCACCATTGCAAAGATGTGGAATCAACCCAAGTGCCCACCAATTCAGGAGTGGATTAACACAACGTGGCGTGAAAATACGCTATGGAGTACTACTCAGTCGTGAGGAAGGATGACATAATGCTTTTTGCAACAATTTGGATACAACTGGAGACCATTATCCTAAGTAAAATATCTAAAAAATGGGAAAACACACACCACACATACTCGCTATTAAACTGGGACTAACTGATGAGCACACATGTGCACAGAGGCAACTAAAACTCCATGGAAATCAAGCAGGGGGGAGGAAGAATGAGGGATGGGGGAAAACCCACTTCATGAGCGCAACGAACACTGTTTAGGTGACAGGCACACTTGTTATCCTGGCTCAAGCAGTACAAAAGTGAACTGTGTAACCAAAAACATTTGTATCCCCATAATACTTTGAAATAAAAAAAAAAAGAGAGAGAGAGAGAAAGAACGCAGCACTGTGGCAGTGATCCAGGGATTAGAAAGCTGTTGGTGCAATTGCCTCTGGATATTCATGAAGATAGTGACAAATATTTGATTCTACTGCAGAAATGCAGAAAAGTGGCTGTGCTTGATAGCTCCTTAGAACAGAACAAAACAAAATGAGTTCCTGACATATTACTGGACTTGTACGGGAAAACCCCTCAAACTTGAGTTTCTTGAGCTGAAGAAATGCTAACCCTGGTTAGTCTATCAGGAAGTTGTTGGAGTTTGGTGGAAAGTAAGGCACATTTCACTGGTCCCAAGAGCCACGAAGGCAATTTGGAGTAGGCAAAGTGTCAGCACAGGTGGCCGCCACCCCCACCTGCATCCCAGTTCTAAGTACTTTGATTCTGCAGATTGGGCACAGAATACATGAATTTCTCAAATGAAGCTTTGAGTAAACGTGGTAAATGCCTATATGCTGATGTATTAATTAGGATTGCATATTTTATTTGCTTGTCCCTGTATCCCTAAATCTCTTAGAGAATGACTAATGCATTACGGGCACTCCCAATGTTAATTAAATGAATGAATGAATAATCCCTTACTGTAATTCTGTGGGGTGTAACAAAAGTGTCTGGAGTAACATGAGAAGAGTTCGTGTTTCCTGGACATTGGTGTCTACACCCCAGTCTGTGCTGCCGAAGATGCAGCCACGTGATGTGCAGCTGCACTGGGGCGATGAAGGGCAGAACCTGACATCACACTTTCCCCCAGCAGAGAACTGAGTGGTACTAATCAAAGCCAGACCCTTAGGAGAGAGGCCTGGAGAGAAAGTGGTTCAGGTCTGTGGAGCATAAAAAGATAGCTTCTGTTAAGAGACTGAACTCCCCAAATCGACAGGGCCAGGAAGTTTGGAACTCTATTAATATCTATCAAATGAGTGACATTATTAAGTGCTCAGTCTGTGCAGGCATTCTACCATGAGTGTGGATACAAAGTCAAATAAAACTCAGTCCAAAAAAAAAATTGTTCTAGGCTGGGCTAGGGAGGCTGGGTTTGCTTTTGAAGAGCCGGAATGCTACCTGACTTCTTTCGGCATGGTATCAGGTAATTATAATACCACGATATCTTTTCAGCAACAACATTGGCTGCAATTACTCTGCAGAGTAATTTCTACCTCAGAGAGGTACTACACCGGGAGTGTTCCTTATTCCTTTTTCTTGAATTATTTCAGAGTGGCTATGGCCAAAAAAATCCCTCTAACCACCAGCTGAAACCCTCTGTGAGGCTGACTTCTGCTACTGCTGAAGCCATTAGCACCTGGTACCCAGCACAGCAGTTTCCCAGCTCCGTGCCGGGTGTCCTATTGACAGCGGCCCAGGTCCACCCTGCTACCAAGTGGGTGGCAAAGTCAGGCCTTAATCCCTAAACACTATGGCAGCCCTCAGCACTCTGAAGGCTGGTCCAGAGGATGGCAGATTTGGAACTGGGGCTGCTTTCAGCTCAGGCTCATGTTTTCCTTTTTAAGCTTTTCCAGTGAGAGAGCAGATTTCCACCCCGTTGCAGACTGTTAAAACGTCAGACTAATGTTTTCAACAATCTGTCCGTGTGGAGCTCCAGCAACAACCCGGCGCTGCCTTTGAACCAGGGCCTCGTCGTCCTGCCCAACCTCAGCCACTCAGATAAGAGACACAGCAGCAAAAGTTAAAAAAAAAAAATAGGATAATCACCTCTGGCTGAGCAGAAATTCTTAACAAACCCATTGTTGCCAAGAGTCACCAGCAAATCTGTGGGCTACATAACCTCGGGTGACCCTTCAGGAAGAGCCATTGCTCATAAACCTCTAATTAGCTATGGTTAGGAGTGACTTGAAAGATACTAATGCTATTGCTATTGGAAAACGAGCCTACCAGCGTTTAACAGCTTTGTTTTCTTCTTCAGTCAAGGAACAAAATGTTAGCTCGATGGCGTGTGCTTTCTATTAGGGCAGCGCCAGCAGCAGCAGTCTCCAGAGAGTCTCTCAGCATTTTATTACATACCCCTATTTTTAAATGTTTAAAAACTACTTATTATGAACCAAAACTTGGAAAACCTGGTTTCAGCCCAAGAGTAATTTTTTTTTGAGTTATTAAGCAAACGTGCAGAATGCAGGACTGCCATGTAGGCCGTGGGCGGCAGACAGCACTAGCGGAGCCGCACGCTGAGGTCTGGATGAACTCCCTCTGGGAGGTCCCGGGTCAGGTAGCCCCGCAGGTCCAGGGTCATCGTGACTTACGCTGTTTTCTCAGGGTGATGTGGTCTTTCTCCATGGACCACGGTTAGCCTTGACTCCCACTGCATATACTGAGATGCACATTAAGGGCTACATATGTCCTTGTGTAAAACGCTGACTCTAGCCTGTAGGCAGGTACAATTTTAGCAAAATCTGTACCTGTGAAGGCTGTTGGAATGTGCTGGAGTCACTCTCCAGTGCACCCAGGTAGAGGAAATGAGTAGGCATCTCGGTCCAAGGCACTTTGGGAATGATTCTGGTCTGGGTTCTGGGGATTCCTCCATATTAGATGTGAATATATATGCATACCACAAATCTTGGTGCCCTGTGCAAAAATTATGTCAGAATTCTGGAGCATAATTTCATCTTTCACTTATTGCCTCAGAGTCCCAAAGGGCTGACAACAAGCTACGCCTACCTAGTTTTCTGAGAAAAAGATAGACACTTACGTGAAAGCAGACAATGAAAGCCCTGCACCTTTCATATAGACATAATCAGTTCTTAAAGGTGAAGTCCTCTGTCTTTTTGTGTTTGAGGAACGAGAAAGAAGTGCAGAAAGCAAGAGGCTGGTGTGCATAACGGAAAAACTTGGCATACTGGAGTTCAGACCCCAAACTTATCCCTCACTAGCTGTGTGATCAGAGGCACATCGTACTTATCTTTTTGAACTTCACTGTAGACTAGTGAGAGTAACAATGCTCACTCCTCTACAGAAATAATGTAACACATGTGAAAGCGTCTTGTATGCCCTAAAACCTATATTGGGACCTGGTGTGCATGTGGGTTTGTGGATGGGGAAGGAGTGGAAGTGGAATAGAACCATTTTGGTGGCCTGTGTACACATAATAAGCACAGTGCTACCATGTAAATCCTGAGGTCTTATGTGGGAGAATGTTTTTCTCCTCCCATAATGGTCCTTTGGAGGGAAACCTACAAAGCCAAAGGTTTAGAGAACAAGAGGTTGGTGGGGCAGGGCAGAGGCCATAACCCGGCCTGATGTACCCTCACCATTTGCCTGAGAAGGGGGAAGAACCCAACTAGATTTAAGAAAGAAGGGTTCCTCTTAGGTGATCAGATAAACCAGCCATGGTGTAAGGAAGTTTCTGAATAATGTATTCTGGTTAAACTGGGGAGACAGGAGCTAATATTAGACAAGGCACAAGATAAGTTGGGAGGGTATGTGCTCTAAGTTTGAGAAACCATAGATACAAAAGTCTAAAGATGGTTTAGGAGATAAAGGAAGGTAAGCATGGCTGGAAGGGGGTGAGATTCAGATAATAAGAGACTGGTGAGTGAAGAGACAAGAGGCTGGGGAAGGACTTTATTTAGTGACTGTCCCCAGCCTGGATCTTGTAGGCCATGGAGCTAGACAAAATCACCGCAAGTCACAGACCATCTAAGAGATCCCCAAAGTGCTCAGGAAGCTTTCATAACAAGAGTTCCGTATAGGAGCCACTCTGCTGACCAGTATTGCTCTTCACCACACTGGACAGTACCCTCAGGTGAGAAAAGGGCTCTGCTAAGTGGGGTGCCAACTTACAGTTGAGCGTTTCATGACGTCCTCCCTGTTATATCTCGTATGCCTAGTGTGTGGATCAGCCCAGTTGGGGACACCGTCAGAACCCTTCACCCATCCTGACTCCCCGAGGGTGTGCACAGTCAGACACATTCCTTTCGATTTGGTATAATCCATATGACCTTTATGAAGAGTAGATCGTAGAGATGAGAATTTTCAAAATTCCAAGTCCTGAATGACTGCATTATGAAGAATGTGGACTTACAAATCAGATATAGGGTGAAGGGTGACAAGACCAAAAAGGGTGATAAACAGTTAAGTCCCTGGATCCTGGAAGATGGAAAAACTAGGGTCCTGGAAAAAATGTCCTTCCCTTACCCTTTGAAGGGCATCTCCTCCTCAGAAACTACCAGAAAAGCATAAGCTGTATTTCAAGAAAATCATTCCTTTACTTGACTGTCAGCTTCAGAGGGAAGTTTGAGCCAGAATGGGGGGCTCTGCTCTTGTCCTAGCCTGAGATGATGCACAGCAGTACCTCAGTCTGCTGCCCCTGGGAGGCCAACACACCAAAGGCTGGGCAACTGCCTTTCTGTCTGACCTGTGTGTTGCCAACAAGTATGCACTCACAACTGTTAAACTCCAGCCATCGGTCAAAGGGTCCAGGCATTAGTTTTCCTGATTTACACTGCAGTTTTAAAGCTACTTTATGAGACCCTACAGACAGCAAAAGCTTAATAAATAATATCAGCAGTATCTCCAAATCTGTGTATAGACATCACGGGTCAGAGATTCATGGGCCTTCATCCAGCCTGTAACTGAATGAATATTTACTCAGGACAAAGGAGGACTTATAATGTGCTCCTCACAGCGCAGTTCAGTAATGCTCCTGTACATAAACCAACAATTAAATGTAATCCTATACACTTACAGTTTCAAAAGAAATTCAAACCAGTCTTTGGAATTAAATAACCTCAGTGCTAGAGAAAATGACTTCCAGAACATTGAGCCCAACATGCAAACACAGGGCCTCTGAGCCACAAAGGCACAAACACTTTTCCACAGGGATCAGGGTCTGTTGTATAACTACTTGTGAGGTCAAAGATCCAGATGTTCCCATAGACAATCAAAAAACAATTACTGGTCAAACTGTATCGACCATTTGCACATGGACAGCTCTGAGACTTGGGTTTGGCCTCAGAAAAGAGATTTATGTATGTTCTATTGGCAATCAATGACAACCCCAGGCTGGAGCTGAAAAATCCAATATCTTGGAGAAATAACTGACAGATTTTATAAGCTTCAAGAGAAAATGAAATAGCAGATATTTTGCTAATAGATTCTGCTTTGGTGTAGCTCACTAAACCCCACCGTATACTTTGACCAGAGTCATATTTAAAAGACACTTCTTCTTGTTTCTTCCTCACTTCATGGAGGTAGGGACTAATTCATCCAGCACTTTGATCAGCATTTGTCACAAAATAGATTCTCAATAAATACTGCTTGAATTCAAGAATAAATGAATGATTTGAGACAAAGATATGCCCAGTCACTTCATTACTGCAGGGCAGATAGGTTAGAAATCTGTGAGATGATAAAAGTCCTTAAAGAGAAGAATAGGTGGACAAAGTTATGCTTTAAATTACAAATTTTGATGCTGTTATTCCACAGAGAAGTTGGCAATGATTCTACTACAGCTGCTTTAGATAGATTCCAACCTGAAGGAAATGATTTCTCCAAGTATTACATTTTTGACAGGTTATTTTTTTCCTGGAAAGCAAGAATCATAAATGTATTTTTTCAAGTACCATCTCTTTTTGCTGATAAGTATTACCAAAATTAAATAATCAAAATTTGTTTTAAATCATCTTGATCAGAGTCCATACTGGGACAACTGTGGTAATATCTATGTTCGAGCTCTTTAGCAGAGGTACTGCGTTGTCAATGGCTTGTACTTCTTATTCTAATCACTTTATTGCTTCAAGACCGATGGCTTGAAGGCCAAGTCTTCTTTACAAATAGGGATGATCACTGATTTCAGGTTTAACTCTACTTGTACTCCAGCTCTAGTACAAGAATTAGTGAAGTAATTAAAATGTAATTAAAGAGTAATTAAAGAGAGGTGACTATCAACAGAGATATAGGAAAGAAATAGTTCTTTTATTGCATGAACTGTGCAATCAATTGCAAGTCATTGAGTTGTTTTTAAATTATTAAGAGTGATCAGGGAGTGATTTGGTCCTTTCAGATCATAAAGTTTAAAAAATTTAGAGGGAGGACTCTTAAAGCAAAGGAATATAAATGGGCACACACACACAAAAAGTGAAATGGAAGAATTGTGAAGATTATAGCTCATTAATCTGCCTGTGAAACTGACATTGCAATGTGACATATATTACTCATTAATTAACTGATGCTATCCAAACTTGCATATTTTTCTTTGTATTGAATCTTTTTAACCTAATGACTTAAAACTATTTAAAAGAAACTGAACACAATAATAGTAAATACCTTTAGGAAAAAAGTAATGCATATGGATTCATTTTATTAATTTACCAGTCTTAGATTTCAAGAGGCTGGGATAATTGTGTTTTAGCTTTGAATCCTAGTGTCTACAGAATGTTTGGCATAAAGCAGGTGCCTAGTAAACACTCATCTAATGCATGGCTAACTGAAGGAAATATTGCCTATGAAGGGATGTGGTCATTTGTTAAACAAATTGTATTAAATTCACACCTGTCAGCATAGCCATACCCATAAATTCACACCGACATTTATGATGTATATCACATAGCTGTGCTATAGTACACAGTTCAGTGATTAGGAGTCCAGATTCCTGTCTGGAGTCTAAGAACACTGAGTTTGCATTTCAACTCCACCATTTCTTAGCTCTTTGACTTTGGAAATGAGTTTTTTTTTTTTTTTTTTCTCTAAGCCTCTGTTCTCTCACCTGAGAACACTGAGACAGTTCAGAGCTGTCCTGAGCTTGAATGAGATGACACACATTAGGTTCTTAGCGCGGTGCTCAGGACATAGGAATGCACAGTATATGCCCTCTATGACTAAGGTACCCTTACGTACTTGCCTTCACCTAGTAAAATAAACAATGAAGGTACAATCTTACTTTCTATTTTGGACATTGTACTACCTTGTCCTCCAATCAAAGTAAAACTTTGTTCTTCCCTTCGTTTGTCCTACAAGTCCATGTCTTCAGATCTTTAAGGAAGTTTACAGGAATGGAGCCAGAGAATTCCAGCTTTGGGACAGTCTGTGTATGGCACTTAGCAGTCATGTGACCTTAGGAGGATTTCTGAACTTGCTTTCTCATCTGTAAAATGAGAAAAAAAACCCCTATCTACCTCACAGGGTTGTCCTGAGGATCAGATGTTAGCAGAAAAGTTTTCTTGGCTCAGTAGTAGGATTGTGTGCATATATTTGTCTATAGAATATCTATTTCTCTATTCTTTTTAGCTTCAATATTTATCTCCCTTTCTCCATGTGTTCAAATTAACCTCATTATTCAAGGCTCAGTTGAAATGGTGATCCTTTAGCAAGCTATTATGATTTTTTTTGAGCCCAAGTTAATATTTTCCTTTCCCGAATTTTCTGTAATTCTTTAGCCCCTGTCTAGGTGATATTTTTTTCTTTATCCGTTAGACCAGAAGGTCCTTAAGGCCTGAATCCAGGTCTATCTTATTCACTTACCTTATTCTGCTTCCAGAATGGTGTACAGCCATATCTCTGTGTGTAGGTGTGTGTGTGTTCACTCACGCATGCACGCGTGTGTGCACTGAGGGTAACAAAAAATATTTTAAAAGCATCTGTTTTAAAAATCTTGTTGCCCCCTTGCCTTATTCTACAAAGACCTTGAGGTTACTATATTCTTCACTTCCAATGCATGTTGAACACCACCCACATACATGCACCAACACACATATATATTGCAAAAGGTATTAAATCTAGACTGAACTCCTCAATTAAAACCTCAAAATGTTTCCCCCAAAGATGTGTAATACACAGGGCTTAGGTCCTTGTGGAATTATGTTCCTCATGTTGAAAATTTCCCATTTATTTTCAAGTTATTAAGAGAGGAGACATTCCCTTGCAATACTTCCCCTAATATACTTGTTGATATTATTCCTGGAGAAAAGCTGTGATCACTGTTCCTCATTTATACAAATGAAAATATCAAACTTTTGGAATCAAGGAAGTAATATTCGGTTGTATTCTTGGCCTGCCACCAGTCATACCTTCACTTCAAGCAATGCCAACATTCTTTCAGAGTCCTTTGTTAATGAAACATTTCTTCATCTAAACCCCAACAGTCATCTTTTTTTTCTGGTTTTATTCTCAAAAAAATGATCTTGATATTGGATAACATTCTCAATGTCTTCTATACAAGCAGGTCATTAGTATTTCCTATGCTGTCACCCCTATCAGATATGCAAAGTGTATTCTTATAAAGAGAGCACTTCATTACAACTGAAGTACAAAGAAATACAATTATGGAATTTCACTCAAGTAAAGCTTTAAAATCAAGACCTGGTTTTGAGTATCTCTAAGTTAACTGCTTATTGGGCATATGTGCTAGTTATGTGAAATAATTACTAGTCTTTATTTTATTTTCAAATTGTAGAACTGTATGTGGCTTTTATTTCTTGAAAAGGAAAGAAAATATCTTTTGTGACCTTTAAAGTGGAAAATCTTTAAAAGGTAAGGCAAACTTTAAGGAAGATAAAATATCAGCCAATCTATTAACATCTGATGTTTCGAATATGTGGTTAGGTGAGTTGGCAAGAATGCTTCCTCATAAGGAAACGATTTTGATGATCAGAATAATAAGGTCAAAGGGCTCTGGCAAGTGATATTTTTAAAAAATGAACTATTATGCAAACTTTCAATTACACATGTAATTCCAAGTTGCTTCAAAAATCTTAGGGTGAATAATGGAGTAAATATATATCATGGTCTTGGTTGTACCTGTACCATTCGGACATTTGGAAACTGAGTATCTTGAAAATAATCTTTATAAAATTCTTGATTATTTTCATTTTCTAGTTCAGTTGTGCAAGCCAGAATCCTAGAGTCTCATTCAATTTCTTCCCTTTTCTCTGCCACTTCTACCTCTCTTTAAACACCAGACAATTGAATGCATCCTAAAGTCCTTTTGGTTCTGCTTCCCAAATCCAGGTGGCCTTCCCTATCCTACCACTAGCCGACGGCAACCACAGCCTCTTCATCCTATGCTCAGAGTTGGGCACAGCTGCCCAGGGGGTCCTGCTTTCCTTGCATTGCCTCATTTCATTCTGATGGCCATGTAGCAGCCAGAGTGACTTACTGCTATCTAAGCCAATCACTTTCCTGCCTGAAAGCCCTGCATGGCTCTGCTTTCCCTTAGAGTAGCCCAGAGTGCTTAGTTGTGTACACAAGGCCTTTCAGCTCACTCACACAGAGCTCTAGGTTTCCTGCGCTAATTCCCAACATCCACTTTTCCGCCTCATCTCTGACCCTACACCTTCCCTGAGGAGCACTTCCTCATCAATATTCAGGTTACAGCTCTAATATCACCTGGTCCTCCTGGATGCCTTCTCAAACCTTCAATTTTCTGTTGAGTGCCTCTTCAGAGTGTCTCTATAGCTTCCAGGGTAGACCTCTATGGAAGCATCAATCACATGGAAATTACACTGATGTAATTTGCTAGTGTAAACCTCAGGAAAGACCTCTAACTTATTTTCAGTGTTAGCCATTAGAAATATAATCAAGGCAGTGCCTGTGGCTCAAAGGAGTAGGGCACCAGTCCCACATGCCTGAGGTGGTGGGTTCAAACCCAGCCCTGGCCAGAAACTGCAAAAAAAAAAAAAAAAAAAAAAATATATATATATATATATATATATATAATCCAAGTCACATAGGTAATTTAAAATTTTCTTGGGGTCAGATTCGGTGGCTCATGCCTATAATTCTAGCAGTCTGGGAGGCCAAGGCAGGTGGATCACTTCAGCTCAAGGAGTTCAAGATCAGCCTTAGCAAGAGTGAGACAATGTCTCTTCTACAAACAGAAAAACTAGCCAGGCATTATGGTGGGTGCCTATAGTCTCAGCTACTCAGGAGGCTGAGGCAAGAGGATCTCTTGAGACCAAGAAATTTGAGATTGCTGTGAACCATGATGATGGATCGCATGGCACTCTACCAAGGGTGACAGAGTGAGACTCTGTCTCAAAAAAAATTTTTTTCCCCTGGTATCTACATTATAAAAAGGAAAAAAAAATCCCAGAAAAAACAACCTCAAAAACTAAAACCAAAAAGGAAGGAAAAAATGAAGTTAATTTAATAGTGTATTTCATTTAGCCTAAGATATCTAATGTGTTTTCACTTTGGCATTAAATTAATGATGAAATATTTTAATTTTTTTTACTAAATCTTCAAGCCTCAGCTTGGACCAGCTGCATTTCAAGTGCTTAGGAACCACATTTAGAAAGTGTAGTTACAGATAAAACTCTAACAGGAAATATGAGGTGCTTTTTATTTTGGTCTTACTGTGTATTTCCCATAAGCTAAGTATAAATTTTAGGTATTCTTGAATCAACTTTTGTATTTATAATTTTTGAAAAAATTATGATGTAACACAACTCAGAAATAGGTCATCTTTGGAAAGAAAATTTGACAATGGATTGAACAAAAACAATGACTTGATGTCCTGGCACCAATAATTTCTTTCACCACTGTCCACCACACCAGCAGGGAGCAAAGTGAAAGCAACATGCAGAAAAATCTTCCCGAAAGCCACTTGGAAATCACACTGAATGTTACTGGATTCATCTTTTATAATAATAAAAATCATCCAGGTCCTCATAGTGTTCTAGGCTGTGACGTTTTTATAGCTCAGTTCTATACTTTCAGTCAACTTATGTTATTTTAAAACAAATACATAATAAGCATAAAAATAAAATTCTCAAGTAATGTTACAGAAAAAAACAACTAAGGCAATGACAAAAGTATTGTATTGTTTGTGAAGAAGAAATACATTTTCTTCAGAAGAAGATTCATTAAACTGTAAGCTAATAAGTATTTTAGATGAGTAGGCTGCTATTGAAGAAATAGAATAATTAGAACCGTGGTGTCATAATGCAGAGGATAATCTAAGAACATGAACTCAAAAGAAATGATAAATGAGTTCAAAGGTTAAGATTACGTAAAATCTCTATATAAAGATGCTGAGAAAATCATTGCTGCCGGTTTTCCCTCTTTGTTCACTAGGTTTATGGAGGAAAATATAAGGAACATTTATTAAATGCTTGTCACTCAATAGAAGTGGTTAGGTTAGTATTGACGGGGTTCAGGACATGCTTCTTCAAAATACGGCACCTTGGCATTTGAGAAAACAGCAGAAGCAGGAAGGTCTCTGTGAGCACCACTCCTAACCCTGCTCTTCACCAGTGAAGTAGGTCGTAAAACCACAACCTACAGATGAATGAGAAAAAGAATTTCTCCTCCTCTATATGTTTTAACACAACAACAAACCAAATAGCAAAACAAAAAAAATTTTTTTTAAAAGTTATACAAGTGATGCCAAATGAATGTCAGGGAAAAAAAAACACACACAGTAAGGCTAGTGCCTTGTAGAAAAGCTATTTCTGAAAAACTATCTAGGTGGCATAGGAAAACATAAGCTGCTGAGATCTTTCAAGGCAATGTTTTAAGATCATTCTAATTGTGAGTATTATTAAATCAAAGTTTTTGCTTTTTTTTTTTTAAGAATTATTTTAACAACATATGCAGTGTTAGTTCCAGAATCAACTATTTTCATACTGAAGCTCCTTGGTTGTTTTGTGGCAAAGTACCAGCAAAATTCATTTTTGTTGAATTTCCCCTGGTGAAATATCTCTCAAAACATTGGTTTTACTGGCTTGCATATCTTGCTGGTTTTTTGTCGTGAACCAAACATGCGAGGATCACGTTACAGCCATGCAGATAATGTGTCAGCAGTGAAATAAACTTGAGTGCGAGCTCAAGTAAATACCTACCTAAAGTAGGGAGCGAGGTATCCCCTTACTGGATAATCTGAGGGGTTTTAAATGACATTGAACATCTCATAATAGTACAAGACAACATTCCCCAGTGTTCACTGGTAGAGGACTGGCTGAGGACTCAATTACTGCCTCTTTCCAAATCTAACCCTTGGCAATTAAGGAATATAATGTATGTTAGATAATTTTAATGATTTATTTTTAAAATATAAGACTATCTACTTCTTCCCTTTCAGCTTCTGTCTCAGTTTAATCAAATATTATCTTGAGATTGACATATAAGCCATTAAAACTGCCTTTGCAGCTATGAAACAGGATTTTCCCTATGCTACAGAAAAAAATTAAAACACAGAAGTACACTGTATTCTGGGTTCAATATGAAACTACATCCATCATCCAGATATCAAATATTAGTGTCCTAAAAGGAGCCTATTTTTATTTGTTGGTATGTTAAAAACCAACCTACCCACTCTACCTAACCATTTCTACTGTGTGACATGTGCTTAATACGTTTTCCTCCTATTTTCATATGTTTTTTATTGATTGGCTTTATGACTAAATGTTATCCTTTGACATTAAAAAATTATATTTGTGGTACTACAAGACTTGGATTTCATCATTTATTGGAAATTTCACATAAGATTCTGCCATTCAAAGGGCTTGAAATCCCCTATTCTAAGCAAACGTGATGTGATGGGACAATTCCTGGCCCTGGTTGGTTTCAGGTTGGGACCAAGTAGACGGTGTGACTTTGGATGAGTTGAGTCATCTTGCCTCTCAGGCTCTCTGTGTACCACACGTCAGAGCTTTCCAGGTTGTGGTTATCTCTCTGCTCCAGCTCCATCTTTGTTTTACCAGTTCTTCCAGAATGCCATCCACCCTTCCACTGGAAGATTTTTCCACATGCTATTCTCCCCACCTGGAATATTCTTCTCTTCTCTTTTTAGTTAATTTGCATTCTTACTTAAAATTGTCAGCTAAATTATTGTCCCTCCACAAGACAGTATTCCTTCATCTCACTGAAGAGTCAGTCCCTCTAGAATGATCTTTTACTTTAGAAGGTTCTGATCACGGCTGTAATTGTACATTTATTTTAGTAGTTCTTCCATTAATCTCGCTCTCTCTTTCAGATTGCAAGCTGTATGAAACTAGGAACCTTGTTTCTTCCAATAATTACTGGACCATCTTAGGCAAATTTTTAAGCAAGTGCCTTGGTTTTCTCATATTTAAGGTGAGATTACAAACGGCAATTCCCTCAGAGGGTTTCTTTGGCTATTAAAAGAGTAAGACAGGTAAAGTACTTAGAACAATGCCTGTCACATAGTAAATGATTGATTAATTTTATTTGTTGAATTAACAGATACATTTAAAAATTGTTTATTGTAGTGTGTCTAAGATTTTGCACTTATCAATATCTCAAGAGCATTTCTTTCTGTCATTAAATTATGTTGAGAAAAACAATTCCATCTATTAGCTAGACTATAGTATATCTATTTATTTATAATAGAACAACAAAATTTGTTTCCACTCTCTTAAAATAAAGAGTATTGTGATAAATGTATTTTTTACTTTTTTTTTCAAGTTTAGGACATTTATCTAGAACTGGAATTATTGGATGAAAGAAAATAACTAAAAGTTTTATTAGTACTCACTGTCAAACATATTTCCAGAAAATTTGTTCTGGTTTTGACCAGAATTGAGTGAGGTTGCCTGTGCCATAGTAATATTACTAATTGCTATTACATTGAAAACATCTGTCAATTCAAAAAGCAAAAATATGTCTATTTCATTAGATTTCTTAGATTACTAATAAAGTATACTTTCATGTCCATTAATTCTTTGAATTTCTTTCACTGTGTATTTCTAACCATGTTGCTTATTATTTTCTACTATATGATTAGTAATATTACTTGATTCATAAGAGTTCCTTGACTATTAAGAATATTAATTCATTGTCATATTTGGTAAGTATTTTTATCAAGTTTGTCACTTGTGTCTTACTTTACAAAATTTCTAAATATAACTTCTGCATTTTTATGTTGTCATATGTGACAGTTGTTTTCTCATTTGTGATGTAATACCTAGAAACTCCTTCCTTGCCCTGAGATCATTAAATACATATAACATTTCTTTCCACTTCATATGGTTGTTCACACAACCACTAATCTACCTTTTCATGTTTGCATTTTGTCTGAGGTTGGTGTAACCTACTTCCTTTCTAAATAATCAGTTTTCCTTATACCATTTATTAAATGAACTATTAATAAATGGATCCTATTTTTTGTGAAGCTTTGTTAATCATGTGTTATTTTATACATAATACAATTACTTAGTGTCAATTTTATGTGCATTTTTATACACTCTACCAAATGTGTCCTTTATACAAAAAAAAGCTCTGCCCACTTCCCAGATTTAGTTTGATTCTTTCATTCAATTTTTTATAAAGTAATATTACACCTGTGTAACACTCCAGGGCAGGCCATGCATTTTCTTAGTGTCTCCTGTGCCTTTTTCAAGAAATATTCTATTTTGTGCGACAAAAGGAGGAACACAAAACAGATTTCATAGATTGCGTTGGCTACTTAAGCTTCTTTCTCTTTTCTTTCTTTCTATTTAAATGGACACTAATAAAACACGATAGATATCCCCTGAAAGTTCTAGTGAAGCAAGGAGATTTTCCAGAAGATGGTTGCATCCCTTTATTAAAAGCATCTGTGCCATGGCCGCTGGCGGGAGCCCAAATGCCCGGAAGTGGTCGGCTCTGGAAAATTGCAGAGAGATAGAACACAGCCAAATTCTAAGATGGAACAAATTGTAAAATCATGCCGCATCTTAATTTGATGACCAACAGGGAAGGTCTTTCTGCCTCATCAAATCTATCAAGCAAGGTATTTACGATGTTCTTGTGAGCTTAATAGGTAGCAAGAGAAATGCTATAATGTGATTACACAGATGTGACATAGACTGTGTTTCTTAAAACATTCTGTAATTCATTTTACTACTTCCGTTTTCTCTGTACGTGACTGGTTTGGTGTTCTTTGCTTTGTAATAGATATTTATCTTCAGTAAAACATTCCTAAAAAAAAAAAGAAATCCCCCGGGAATATCATCTTAGTGAATATTCACAGTAATGAAGTCATATGCCTCAAAAAATGAAAATGCCACATACTTGCTTTCCAATATAGTAAATAATTACTGAGAGTCAATTGCAGGTCATCTGTATAGTGGGATGGTAAAGGGCATTTAAAGTCACAAATAAACTCAGACCAAGTTTTGTTTTGGAAGGGTTCCTTTGGAATGGTACTTACATATGAATAAGAGAGTGACTCCTCTCCTTGGGAATTCACAGTACATCAAACCAAATTAGGAAGCCAAGCAGCTGTGACCTGGTTTTGTACTCGCCAAGAAAGCTACAGAGTTTCACTACTGAATCTTGCAACTCAAAATTCTTCCGTGGTTCCTATTGAGAAATAGCTTCTGAATAGCTTCTATGCCATGTGGGACACAGGAGCACCTTACTGACTTGTATGAAATGCCGCTCTGGGCTTGCGTTTTCTCTTACGATGTAAGACTTACATTATCACAGAGTTGTACAGGAGGAAATACAGGCCTGAGAGATCCTGAGGTGGCAGTTTGTGGGAGAGTAAAAGGAAATAGGAGTTAGAATGAACAATGATGGTTAAAAAAAAACTTGGATGCAAGATTCACCTTATATAAACTATAGCAAAAATAACCCTCATGGGTTGAGTTTTAATACTAATGCCCATTTTAAGTACATTGAACGGTAGAAGAGAGAAAGCTCTAAGCTGGTGAGTCTCATTCTGCTCAGTAGATTTTATTTCTCATTGTTTTATGGATGCTTTGGGGAAGGGTAGGATGATGGGTGAATATTCATTATTATTAGAGGTTGCAATGAGAGTATAAGGTAGATTTGAAGTTGATTTTCTTTTGTTTGTTTTTTGTTTTTGTTTTTTTATAGTCAGAAAGAAATTCTGGTTGTAGTTATTTAGGATCTAACAATGTTGTTCCAAATTCTGAAATACAACCTACCCAATAACTACAGGTTTTTGGAACCTAATATAATTTTCTGTGAACACATTCATGTAAAATGTTAAGATATGCTTTATTTATTTATTTTTACTGGCAAGTCAGCCTTGGTCTTGAAGAAAATGAAAACCCCTTTCTAAATCCCAATCTTAAACAATTGCTTAAGTAGTTTTCCTTGGGAAAACAAAACAAAACACCTCTCAGAATGCCCAGCTGATGGACATGTTCTGCTATGAATATTTTAATACAGAGGAACATATTATAAGGGAAACATCTTAATAGGCAGGGAATTTCCATGTGCTCATTTCTGTAAAAACGCTAGTATTATTCTTATTCCTAGTTTCGCGACAAGTAATGTTCTCTTGGCTTTTGTTCAGGGTGAAGCTTGCAAAACTGCCCATCGGGTCCTTTCATCATTATTGTTGTCACTGGAAGGGCTTTTCCTGGCACTATCATACTCTACAGCCTGCTGAGTATATCCATTCATCTAGGAAAAATATTACATTCAAGATAACCCTTGTCATCTGCATTCTGCCAGTGGTAGAATGAAGATCGAAACAGGACACAAGTGGTGTTAAGTTGGCAATAGCTCATTTTCCAAGAAACACCAGTCATTTCTCTATGTTGAACTCAAAGAAGAGCGGAACTAAACCCAAATGTTGTCCTCCACACTCTCTGGTTTTAATAGGTGTTCTTCCTCAGTGTTTGACCGCCTCCCAGCTCTTTCTGTTCTACCCTCTGTTATTCTTTAACAGAGCTTGAACGTGAATGAGGGACTTTGCTGGTGTCTCCCAAGAGAAAAAGAATTCACCAGTGGCAACAACCAACACCACATTGTTTATCAGAACATAAAATTCGGTTGAAATCCCACAGTGACGTCATTCCCAGCACTTGCTGATGAAGCTAGAGACTTTTCCAGGATATTTTCAACTGGATTGGATGCTCTGTGCAGGAAATGGTCAACCAGCTCGCACTCCAAACACTTTTCCTTTACTAGGTTGTGTTTAGTTCTTAAGAGAAATGAAAAGTAACCTAAATCATAGACTCAGGCTAAATTGGTACTTAAAAGGACACCAAAAGAACTTCATATTCTGTGGTTATTTTTCTATGGGTTGATAAATTAAATATATTGCTGACATTTGGTTGATGCTTTGAAATATTGTTAGACCAGTGGAGCCCTGCCTTGGGAATGGTAAAATTTTTGGAGAGCCTATTATTTGGATACCATAAAAGTATTTCTGGGCTGGTCTTTTAGGAGGTGTCATATGGTTTGAAAAGCAAATTGTCCATGTTGGTGGAGATGATGTGTGCCTGAGAGTTGAAAATTAGAATCAAAGAAATACCTTCTCAAAAGATTAAGAGATCAGAAATTTAAGATACAGATATTTAAATGGAAAAAGAAGCATGGTGGGGAACGACATGCTATGTATCAGCCAAAGTATTAAATACTTAAACTTTTTCTCACGATATAATAAATGAATTCTGTATTCTAATTGGCAAAGATATCAACCAGATATAGGAACATTTTCTCTCAGTAGAAATGCATGACGACTTTGAATTCTCTTCTGCCTATGAAATCTTTTGGATGACACTAAAGACATCCCTATGAAAATATTATTTAATTTAAGAAGATGACTAAACTAAGGTTAACAAAGACTCAGCACCAACATTAAAAAATATGAATGTTTTAATGTTATTCAGGAAAACTGAGGCAAGAATATAGCCTTGTAGAATTATATTTAGTGTTCTTATTTATTAAATGGAGATACCAATATTTCCTCTAAAGATTTGTTGTGAAAATTAAATGTGCTGCCTAGTTTGAGTGAGCTTTGCAAATAGTGATATTAATAATAATAATTTAAAAACAGGCACAGTTTATTGAGTGCTTACAATGTGTCAGGCACTATTATTTTTCCTATATTAATTCCTTTCATTTTCACAACTCTTGTGAATCAGGTTCCCCCCTCACAACCATTTACCATATAAAGTGAGTCATGGAAGGTTAAATAATTTGCTCAAGGTCATTTAGCTAGTAAATGGCAGAGTTAGAATTGAAATTATCTTCTATTTATAGAGTTGCTTCTGCTGCCTATACAGTGCACATTGGAATATTAGGGAAAAACATTATAGTGAGTTTTACCCAGAGACTTCCTATGTAATAAACACAACACAAATAACCTAACGTGGCTTATGTAATCATAGCAGAGATCCACCCCTATCATGCTGAGAAAAACTAAATCTATACGTGGTTGTTAGAAGCAATGGAGCAACTAACAGCAAGGACATGATTACTTAGGTGTATAAATTTCAGAATTTTAAATAACATTTTATTAGGTTGCTGTATCTTAAATTTTTTTTTTCTTTGCAGAGTTCAGGAAGTCATCATAAGCCACAGAATTATAGTGGTAACATCTGGAAGGCTGGATCTTAGGTGAGCTTCCTAAAAGGCCCCTTGCTAGGTCAAAATGAACAAAGCATTCATTATCTGCTGTCCTAATTTTTCAATTGAAACCAAAGACCTTTAAAAAATGAGGTGTTCAGTAGCACAAGTGGAATGATTGGCTTGGATTGTTCTCTTCTCATATTATAGCCAGAGGAGTTCTCTTATTTTGAGAAGACTTTTGTGATTCTTTCCACAAGCTGAGCACACATTTACCCTGGAGAGTACTCCCATACTCAGTTGACCTGAAAAAGCCATATGATATTTCGATACTTTCATATTTCCCCCTATTAGGAGTAATAATTTGGGGAGTGTTTCAAATGAATGCATAAGACAGTTAGCTTTTAAAAGTTCCCATAGAACCACAGAGGAAATCAACACAACACAGAACACTCCCCAGGTAAAAACATACTGACAGACTTATAGAAATAATCTTATTCTGGTTCCCAAATAAGATTATATGTGTTTTTGTCAGTTTGTTCATTATAAGATGTTAAGATGCCATATTTAAAAAATGATAGGAATCTGTACTTAATCCCTACCCAAGGATGAAGGAAATGGCTTAAAATACTACAAAGTATTATTTCCCCTTTGAACATCTCTGTAACATCTCTATAAGTGATCCACAGAAGTTGTTGATAATTTTTTTAAACAGGAAACTTTAAATAAAATTGAAATTCCAAATATTTTTATAGCGCCCCTATAAAATGCAACCTAACATGAAATTTCCTCTTACAGGAGTACAATATCTTCAGCAGGACATGTGTTGTCCATTGTAAATCCTTTGCTCTGCTTCATAACCACACATATTCTAGTTGTGGTAAAGAAAGAAAATAGAAATTCTGGTTTCAGAGATGACACCATATGTGAAAGATAAAGAATGTTTGAGGTCTAATTTACTTTTTTTTGGTTTGTTTTTAGATTCATAAAGAAATGGTATGGGTAGCTTCCACTCCCAGCTGAAAAGAAATAATTGGTAATGAGGAGTTCATCCTGCCATAAACTATTAAAAAATTGCACAAAATATTTGAAGCAACTGCTTCAGATGTTGGAAGACATTCGGTACAGAATTGTGGTCCTGAAAGAAAAAATGCATATGATGAGAACTCTCAATTAAGGGCAGAACCTGTGGCTCAATGAGTAGGGTGCCGGCCCCATATACTGAGGGTGGCAGGTTCGAACCCGGCCCCGGCCAAACTGCCAACAACAACAACAACAACAAAAACCTCCCAATTGCCCAGCTCCCTGCCTATGCACAGGAAGGTGGAGCCAAAGCAGTATTCAGGGGGGATTGCTGAATGGAGGCAGAAACTTGGGTCTAGCCTGCTGGAGTGAATTTTGGAGCAGGCTTCCAGAGAACTGGGAACTACACAGAAAAGAAACTTCAGAAATCTGCATAAAGATCCTTTTAAGACTTTGGTTAAATACTACTTACTAAGCTGTTCATTCATGTCCAGGGCAGGACTACTGAGGTATAACAGTGTTGGTCTATTAAGGAGCTGTGAGTGTAATAAAGATGCCAGGGTACAATGAGCTGAGAGTTGCAGGAGTTCTGGCCAGCCCGAGTAGAGAGGCTTCACAGACACTCTGGGAATGCAATTGAGATTTCTAAAGTCACCACACTTGAGCAGGGCCACTTTGGTCCTATGTAAGGACTACATTAAACCTGCCCTAACAAAGCTTGATAGCAAGCCTTCCAATCAGTTGAAAGGATTAACTGATTCATAAATAAATTAATTTCCTGCCAGAGCAAACTCCAACCATTATTATAGGAAGACAACAAAATCCAGATTCTCAACAAGTTAGAAATCACAATATCTAACACAATATACCAACATAATTTACTAGATGTGCAAAGGAAGAGAAATTTTTAACTTGCAACCAAAAGAAGTCACTAGAGGCAGAATTGAAATGACAACATTGGAATTAGCAGACAAGGTCTTTAAAATAGCTATTATTAACATGTTTATGTGTTCAAAAGAAAAAGATCAATATAATGAATAAACAGATGAGGAATAATAGCAGTAAACTGGAAACCATAAGAGATAACCAAATGTTACTTTTAGAACTAAAAAATATGATATCCTACTTTAAAAATTCATTGGGTGGGGCTCAATAGAAGATTGGATGCTGCAGAAGAAAACAAGTGATATTGAAAATTAGAAAATAAAAATGATACAAACTGAAGCACAAAAAGAGAAAAGGTTGAAAAAATCCCTGTGAACTATTTATAAAATTTACAAGTTAATTCTAAAGTGTGTATGGAAATGAAAAGAACCTAGAATAGCCAGTCTTGAAAAAGAACAATGTCAGAACACTATTTGAATTTAAGACTTGCTATGATGCGGCAATAAGCATGAAAGGGACATATTATTTAACCGTCCCCAAAATCATTATTTTGTGTATCTTAGACCCAAATGTAAAAGTGAAAACTATAAAGAAGAAGAAAATATAGATATTTTCAATCTTGGGTTAAGCAAAGATTTCTCATACAGAATAAAGAAAGAACTAGCTATAATTTTTTTTTCATAAATCAGACCATCAAATCAAATCATTCTCATCAAAGATATATTTGTATTTTGTAAAATAATATATGTTACATTAAGTATGTACCATAATTCATATTAAAAGTATATTACAAATACAACATGAAGAGATATTATACTTTGCCCAAGCATGCACAGGGAGAAAAAATTCTCAATATGTGTATCTTTGACAAAGGAATTGTACACAGAATAAATGAAAAAAGCTAATCAACTAACTGCAGTTCTGTAATAAACGGATAACCTAATTAAAAAGGAAAAAGACTTAAGTAGACATACTTTACAAAGGCAGATATGCAGAGTAGCAAGAAGCACATGATTCGTTATCAGAGAAATGCAAATTAAAAATCACTACAAACTATCACCACATACCCATTAGAATGACTAAATTAAAAAAAAAAGAAGAAATTTTGGTGCGGATATGGAGCAACTGAAACTCTTCTACATTGCAGATGGAAATGCAAAATGAGAAAGCCACTTGAGAAAACAGCTTGGCAACTTCTTCTAAAGGTAAACATTTACCTAACTCTATGACCCAGCAATTCTACCCTTAGCCACTCCAGAGAAATAAGATGGGTCTTCACAAAAATACCTGTGCAAAAAGGTTTAGGAGAGCTTTATTCGTATCAGACAAAAACTGAAACAACTAAAATTTGTATCAACTGGATGGTGGATAAACAAATTGTGGTTTGTATGTGTAATAAAAAGCTACTCAGCAATGCAAGGGAGAGTACCATAGATCCAGGTTGCAGCTCAGAGGACCTTTAAAACACATCAGGCCGGGGAAAAGGAGCCAGCCACAAAGAAGCACCTTTTGTCAGTTTCATGTGCATGAAGTTCTACAACAGGTGAAACTAATCTACGGTGGAAAAGAAATCACAACATGCTTATTTGAAGTGGGAGGAGATTGGGCAGGGCAGGAGAGGTTTCTAGAGGACCAACCCTGGCCTGTACTTTGATGTGTGGTGAGTTACCTAAAGGGTGATCATTTGTTAAAACTCAACCAACTCTAACACATAAGATCATTGTACTGTGACCATATTACGGCCCTCCCCCAGATCTACTAATGTCATTTCTAAGAAAATGCAAGTTAAAACCACGATGGAATACACCCATTGGACTATAAGAACAGCTAAAATTAAAAAGATTGACAATGTCAAAACCTGGCAAAGATGTGGAGCATCTGGGAGTCTAATGTATTGCTGGAGAGAATGTAAAGTGTTACAACGACTCTGGAAAACGGGTTGGCAGTTTCTTATAAGGTAAACATACAACCACCGTATGACCCAGCAATTCCACTTCTAGGTATTTATTCAAGAGAAATAAAAACATACATCCACACTAAAATCTGTACGTTCTTTCAGCAGCTTTAATTTGTATTAAAGAAAAACCCAAATATTCATCAACTGGGGAATGGATAATTAAATTTTGGTGTATAAAATACATCAGCAACTATAAAGAATGGATGCTGGATATGCAACAACAGGGCTGAATCTTAAAAGCATTATTCAAAGTGAAAGGAGCTGGCCCAAAATACTGTCTGTGGTATGATTCCACATCTTGGAAAGGCTGATCTACTGGGACAGAAAGCAGATCTCTGGTGCCAAGGGCTGGGGTTGTGGGAGGGATCGAGAACAGAGCAGCGGAGGGAACATTTCGGAGTGATGGAAAAGTTCTGTATTCTGATTGTGCTCTATGTGTGCAGCTATACATGTTTGTCAAAACTCAATGAATTTAGAAGGACAAACGCTAATGTATGTGAATTACACCTTGAGAAAGGTAAATAATTTAAACAGCCAACATCAGTTTTTCTTTCTGAAGTGGAAACTGTATACCAACACTGCTTAGCATATACAACTAAGGCATGAGGAAGGTTGAGGCATGAGGAGGAAGAAGTGACAAGTCTTAACACCGTGACATAAAATCCTTTGACCTAGCCCTAGGCCAGAGAGATCTCAGACGGACACTGTCTTCCACTCAATTCTACATTTCTGGAAAATTTATGTCAATCACTATGCCAAAGATGTGTGGGTTACAAAAAAAGAAAAAAAAAGTGGCATGGTCCTTTCATCCAGGAGTTTACAGATTTCTGAAGCTGCTAAGCTTATCACTCTCATACGGAGAATGATATCATGAAGTCACATAGTATGTCTGTTCTCATGCTTAACTGGTGCCAGTTCTGTTGTATGTAAATAATGCATATTCTTTCAAAGAACAATTTGGGCCTTGTTATCTGTAAAATAAGAGATAAAAATAGGATTCTGTGATGATGAAATAAAACAATGCTTGAAGTGAAATCTTTGTAAACTAAAAGCTATTTTCAAATATTAATTATTGTTAGCAATAGCCCAATTGTCACTATTCTCCTAAAGAGTCATGTTTATTTTTTCCTTTCAAGTACTGCTCATTTTATTTTCCTTTTCTGGACTGCTTTTCTAATTTCTCATCAGTTGTGTCAATGATGTCTCCCGACCTTCTAGTTTCTTTTTTCAGTTATATTTTTACAAGTCCCTAACCTACAAGTTATTAAAATATTTAGAAATATAGTTCCTTGGTATCCAAGGGGAGATTGGTTCCACTGGCCCTCCCCCAAAGATACCAAAATCCATGGGTGTTCAAGGCTCTTATATAAATGGTGTAGTATTTGCATATAACCTACACACATCCTCATGTATTCTTTATATTTTCTCTAGATTACTGATAATACCTAATACAATGTAAATGTTATACAAATAGCTGTTATACTTTATTGTTTTTTATTCATATTATTTTTACTATCTTAACACCATGGATGCGAAACTCAAGGATCTGGAGGGTGGACTGTACTAGGTAAGATCTTCTATCCTTGATATCAAACTCTCTTCTAACAGGTTTTCACTTACCCTGGTCACATACATGGGAATTTGCGTGTGTTAGTATGTGTGGGGTGGAAGGTGGGGGTGTGTTGGGCTCATCTAGGTACTTTTACCTCATTAACTTTTAGAAGTCTCTTTCATTTAGGAAATTCTATAGCTCTAGAATGCCCTGGCTTCTTTAAAAAAATATTCCCCTGTGTGTTTTTGGCTCACAAATCTGAAGAGAACACTTAAACCAGTGCTATCCAATATCAATATTATGCAAACTACAAGTGCAAGGCACATATGAAATATTAAAATTTCTAGCATACAAAAAATATTATCATTTCAACATATAATCAAAGTAATCAATATAAAATCATTCATGGAGCTTTTTTTTCTTTTTGATACTAGCTCTTTGAAACTCTTACATTCAAAACTCCCCGGCAGGACCTCAAAACTCACAAATGACCTGTGCTACCTTACAGGATGTTGCAGATTTGGACTTTTGTAGTTTTCTAGGTAGATCCACCTGTTTGACCTCTAATAATTAGACTGTATCTTCTCACACATAGCAAACACAGAAACACAAAAGACAAAGATAACATTGTGAAAAGTTGTATTCAAATACAGACTTAGAAAACGGACATGATAAAGCCACATAATGTTCCTTGGCCAACTCATAAGGATTTGTATCTAAAGCTGTAATAAAGTCCTGTAATTTTTTTATAGCACATTGGTTAAAATATTTATTCAAAGATGGAGAAACAATTTGTTGAGTGCTGAAAAAATCCTATTCTTGTTTATAAAAAAAAAAGGACTTCACTTTACCCTGGGGAGAAGAAATGCATGGCTTGTGGTGGACAAGGCCATTCAGTCACTGGAGAAAATTCCCTACACATCTGAAACCAGAGCAATCAGCATTTGCTTATATTTTTCCCTGAGCATCTGTGGGTGTGTAGATTTAATGGGTCACCTAGAATTTTCCTGCCACAGCTAATGATTCATAGGGACAGCTTATGACTTAATTAGAATTCCCCCAGCCTTCTTGAAAATAAAAACTATATTTAATGAGATATTCATTGTAATTACTGAATCATTTTTTATAGCAAAATGTTTTTTGCTTTTTTATTCTTACATTCAAAGATCTTTTCCTCCTGTGAAAGACTTATGTATATGGAGTAGAGCTTTGTGCTATCACTACATAATTACTTCCCCTATCAACCTATTTTTTAAACTCCTTTTTAGTCACAGGTCTGACACCAGAATATGGGTTCATTAGGCAGAGTGATGGTGGAATATATTCTAAGAATATGGGGTCACTCTGAGGGAAATGTTCTTCATGTCATGAAAAAAAAATAGCCTTGTCTTTGTGGAGGTAATGCAATCAATGAAAGTTTAAACATTGCCAGTAGTTGGATAGAGAGTGAAGGTGGGAGATGGCATGGGGGTGGGGAAAAGGATGAATTGATGGAGCACAGAGGATTTTGAGGGCAGCAGAAATACTCTGTATGATGCTACGAAGAAAGGGTCATGTCATTATATGTTTGAATGTAGGAAACCAAGAGAAAGCCTCAAGTATAGACAGCCTCAGTATAAGCTATGCTCTCTTGGTGATTATGATGTGTCAATGTAGGTTCATCACTTGTAACAAATGTCCACTCTGGAGGACGATGTTGATAACATGTGGGGGCAAGTGTCATATGGGAAATCCTTGTACCTTCCTCTCCATCTTGCTGTGAACCTAAAACTGCTCTAACAAAATAAAGTCTTTAGATGTAAAAAATACATAGTTAGTGAGCATTTAGGTGTTTTCCTAGGTGTTATCTATGTTTCTAAAGTACTGACTATAACCTTGACTGTAGAAGAGTGGGATCTGTGGATCCCAAGATTGTCCCAACACCATCTAAGCACAAGATATTGGTAGATGAGAAATGGGAGCCATCCTTGAATGCTGTGGTGAAAGATCTCTGGGATTCATGCTTTTTGGGCTTCACTTACCCTCCTGAACTTATCTGCGTTTACAAGTGACTATATATCGGTGACGTCTATATCTCAAGGTCAGACAGCATCCCTAAATTTCAAACTCATTTATCTAGTGTGCTTATTAAACAACCTCACCTGTTCCCACAGACGGTGTCAAAAGCAATACACTTGTCAAGGTTTTGGGTCACAAGCAACAGGAATTTCCTCTTGGGTATGTAAACAGTAGAGGGCGCTATTACAAGAAAAACCGGTAGCTTGTGCAATTGCTGAGTGCTGGAAAACGAAATTTGGGCTATTCAGCCTACAGCCACTGTCCAGGTCACACCTACATATTTTTTGAGGACTCCAATGCTGTGCAGCTTAAGTTGCTGCACCTTTTGTCTCCACGGGTCCAGGGCTCTGGCCCCCACCCTAACATCAGGCCCCCTTTACTCAGACACTTCATCTTGCCTCAGCAAATCCAGAGAGCAGTTACAAAATTTATATAGATGAAATGAAAAATAAAGCAAAATGAACATACAAAAACAAGTTATTATTTTGAACTATCATAAACAGAGAAGACTGTATAAATATTTATGCATAATTACAGAGTAATCATAGAGCCCCATGTACCTACCTGCAGGGTAGAAAAGAGAGCATGATGGCGCCACTTCCTGAGATCACATCTATTTCTCTCCACACTCACACCCCACTCCATCCATCCAGAGGAAGTGAACATTCTCATATTCACCTCATCATCCTCTTTCTTTTCTTACTCACTAGATCCACTGATAACAGATATTTCCAAAACAGGATATTATTTCTTGTTGTCTGGTATAGAACTTTATGTAAGTGAAAACAAATTGGGTACTTGTGTTTTCTTCTTTCAAACATAATTTTTAAGTTTCCCATGTATTGATGGGTACAGTTGTATATTGTGTTCATTTTTCCTGTACTTTAATGGTGCTCTAATGGTATCTTAAAGTGTGAATATGCCACAGGGTTGTCCTTTCCACTGCTGATAGACATGTCAGTGGCTTCCAGTATTGTTTTTTTTTTACCATCAGTAATGATACTCTTATGAATGTTTTTATACGGATATCTGTAAAAAGTTTCTCCAGAAAAATATCTAGGAGTAAACTTACTAAATTGTTAAATAGAGGATGATATTTTCTAAGTTGGACCAATTTATACACCTAAAAGCAGTTAATGTGCCTTGTTTCTCCACAATATTTGATTTGATCTTACTTTTAAATTTTTGCCAATTTGAAAGTGTCTCCTAAGAACTAAACTTTGCATTCATCAGATTTTCAGTGAGACTGAGGGTCTTTGCAAATGTTTAAGGACCACTTCCTATTTTATTTCCTTTGACATGGCTTTTCGGTTTTTTGCCCACTTTTTCCCTATGGGAGAAATTAATATATTTTTCATATTGAGTTTTTCTAAGATTATGATATATCTCTATTAAGATATTCTTTAAAACATTTCAAAGGAAATGTTTTATAATTTTTTCTAAAAAAAGTCTTACAATCAGGCATGGTGGCTCACTCCTGTAATCCCAGCACTCTAGGAACCCAAGGCAAGTGAATTGCTTAGCTCAGGAGTTTGAGTCCAGATTGAGCAATAGCAAGTCCCCACTGTAATAAAATAAATAAATAAATAAAAAAACAAGTTGTGGGCACATGTAATAAGAAAAACCTATTGTTGTGGGCACCTCCCAGATACTTGGGAGCCTGAGGCAAGAGGATTGCTTGAGCCTCGGAGTTTGAGATTCCTGTAATCTATCATGCCACAGCACTCTAGCCAAGGGCAACAAAGTGAGAGAGACTCTGTCTCAAAAAATAAAATAAAATAAAATAAAATAAAATAAAATAATAGATACAAATAAATAAATAAATAAAATGGAAAAGTTTTACATGTGTTTTCTAGAAAAAACTATTAGGTACTTTATATCCTTTTATTAAATTATAAATGTAATTTAAAATTACATCGTCTAAGTGCTTTTTCCAGGTGTATAGAAATGCAATTAATTTACACATTTAAATTTTAGCCAGCATGTTGCTAATTCTCTCTTGTTCATTAAAGCAATTTGGAAATACTAACCCTGAGCATGGAAGAGTAGTTTGTATTAGCCTCTCTTCTGATAACAACTATAGAAGGTAGATAACACATGAACAAATAATTGACTAAAAGCACTGCAGAGTAGCCAAAACAAGCAGAAACTGAAGAGTAATCCGGGCAGTCCTCTGTGGTCCCAGGGGAGAAAGTCCAGGTAGAAAGACACAATTTTACTGACTTAAGAAAACAGAGGTCAGAATTTAGGGCTGATAGAAGAGCTGGAAGATCCCACAGGAAGAGAGAGCCACATAGAAGGAACCCTAAATGCCACATGCAGGGAGGGGCTCCAGGAATCCTACAGAAAGCAGAAGAAAGCTGTAGTTAGGAGTCACATGAGAGCTGAGCAGAAAGCCCAGGAGAGGGATCAGAGAGTGGGGGAGACAGCGTTTGCAGCGCACCAAGTACCATCCTCCCTCACGTGCCTTCCTCTGACCTCACCAATTCATTTCAGAGCTTTCATGAGTTGGGAAGAATAGATAGGTGCCCAAGTAGAGGTCAATTTAACTGGTTCAGTTTGGTTACCTACAACAGTAATATGGAAGGTAAAAACTCATTTAGACTCAAGCAAAATCTCATTAACCACATTTCCACATTGACATCCTCGGTAAAGCCTAGAAGATTTAAAAAAAAAAAAAAAAACCTTCATTAAAATTTGAGTCCAAATAAGAAATGTAAATATTCCTACTGTGAAAAGTATTTTCGTGATTCACTATGTCAGGACTTTTATAAGGTTGTCTATACCGTTTATTTCAGTATGTGCTTGCAGTGAATTTATATGTAATCCAAAACTTAAGTCTCTCTTATTTTAACTTGAAGGATCAAATCCAACAAAAATAGTAAAATAGGGAAGACATTTTAAACTTCTTTTTTAAAATATGGTTTTATCTGTTACATCTATTCTCAGTAGAATTGTGTGTTGGATGGGGTGGTATAAAATGATGAATGTTTAGAAGACTAAGACCCAGATTTATAAGGCAATGGCTAAGTATCAAATAAGCAGGTTAAAGGCAGAGCTTGGGGTTTCTTAATCTTTTAACATTATAGCCAGCAGATCTTTAAATTGCCCAAAGGATGTCCATCTGGTTATTGTTTGGTAAATAATTTGTAATTTTTAAATAAATTCTAAGATATCAAAAAAGTCATTCTGGCTTTTTCTCTGACCTTTAATACAAGAAGTTCTCAAGAAATGTTATTTGTTCCAAGTTTTCACTGTTCCAGCTCCAACCTTACCCATGGACCCTGACTAAAATATGCTCTGAGTCTCTGTCACAGGCCTGTTCTGACGGTCCCTAATTCTTGTCCTTCTGGACACGCTTCCTGAATGGTCTGCTTCTAAGCAGCCAGAAGAGGGTTACACTTTTGAAACAACAGCCTCCAATTGAGAAAACAGGGTTGAAGTTTTCTGAATGTATGGGATTCTTCTTTATAATTTGAACAAAGAAGAGGAGGAAAATTATAGGGCCACAGAAGTACAGAGCAGGAGAGTTCCCTCTGTCCTTGTTCTCCTTCTCCTTCAACAATCCAGCAAAATGATGCCTGCTAACACCACTCCAAAAAGTGACCGGCGTGCATTCCAGCTGCTCGCCGCACAATCAGTCCTTTCTGTCCAGAAAAAGGCCTGGGATTCATGCTGGCTTTTGCGTAGTGCGTTTAGCGTCACGCTGGCCCACTCCCCAGGCCCCCACACCCACACACAGAAAGAAAAAGAAACACAGCAAGACTGGCTGTGCTCACGGACTGTCAGAAAGGCACTCAGGCCTCCGGCTAGCAGGCTGTTTGGCCATGCTCAATCTCAACTCTGATGACATTTTGCACATCTGCAATATTTTTATAAACTATAATAATCCAAAATAAAAAGAGAGGAGTATGAATTATCTGAAATAGAAGGAGGCAATGTGATGAGTATAGTTGAAGGAGACAGCATTTTATATTCTAAGTGTTTAGCCACAACTAAGTCAAATGATTCTGGAAGTTGGTTTGTCTTGCTCTTTTTTCACTTTCCTTATCTTTAATTTTTTTAATTAACCATTATAAAAAACGTATTCATTGCTAAAACCATGCATATAAACATACATATGTGTATGTGCGTGTATCATAACATTTAATATATTAAGGAATTAAATCAGCTTAAAAAGGGGGATTATTTCATCAAAAAATGAGATAAAGTCTAAGCATATTTACTAAATAGGACATTTTACTAGGGAAAAACTCCCAAATATATTTGTGGTACTTTGGTCAATTTTTCATTTTAGTTCTCATATTTTCAATCAACTCTTTATGTTTGCTGCATTAACAATATAAGGTGACAAGGACTGGCTATGTAATTTGCAGATCCTAGTGCAAAATGAAAATCCAAAGCCCTTTTTTCGTAAATTAGTAAAGATTTCAACATGGCGGCATTAGAACGTTAAATAAGTATTAGTCCTTCTGAGTGTGGGAGCTTGAGCAACTGCACAGGTCCTGTGTCCCTGAATCTGCTCCAAATATAACTTCCAGGAGTCCCAAAAGTTCTATCATCCATCTCCACTAAGGGTTAGTATTAACGAATTTCACAGAAGGCAAAATAACTCTGTGAGGTTAGTGGGCAGCAGTGAGTTGTTTCTTGTGTTACTCTTGTAGGATGGATAGGATTGGCCAGTCTCTGATCGCAGACCTCCTCTGAGACCCTGTATATCCCACGAAGAACAGAGATACTAAGGAAAGAGTTAAGTTGTGTTGATGTCATGATTAAAAGTAATACTATGTCTTACACATGTCAAAGTTACTTTACAACACAGTATTTGTTGTCTTGGTATGATATAGTTAATATCATACTATTAGAAGATGGTGAGATAGTTGGAAAGAAAGATCATTGAGAACTTTTTGGATGCAAGTTTATTAGAAATGTGACTGAAATGTTCATTTGGAAATGGAAGAAGTATAGACCAAGGTAACCTGCTATCTGTAAGTCTTTCTGAGTTTTCAAGGAGTTGTGGTGCTCTGGAAGGTGATAAAATTTGCAAGAGCAAGTTCATAAGCAAGGTGGGCTGCCGGTTGGAAAGAGAATCTCTGGGTAATCCACACTTTCAGTATTTACAATCAAGCTCAGCCACCAATGAGCAAACAGCTGTCACCAGGCTAATAAATGATGCTCTGGGGTCTTGGGAGCGTGTGTTTCCAGTTCCAGGTGGAGATACTTACTTATTCTGACTCAACACAAGGTCAGGTGCTCAGTCCACTTTGCAATAATTTAGTGTTTGGCAAAGCAAATATTCTGGCCTTAAAAGCCTTGAAAAAGTCCAGTTTAAACATACAGTTTCTTGCCCACTCCCTGTGGTATTTAAATATAAATAAGACATTTGGTGTGATGTGAACCAACTTTGAAAGGGGGACAATTTAAATCTGAACCGCCTTACTTGGCTACTAATATTTTTGAGAAGTGTTCTATTCAAATAAAATAATAAAATAACTTTAAATTTATATCACATTTTGCTTTGGAAATATTTAAAGTGCTTTCTTACATATTTCTCATAAATTTCACCTTCTAATGTTTGTAGAATGGTCCTTCTAGGGCATCAGATATAGAATGCCAGTTTTCATTTCTGTACATACTCATGAAAAACTCTGATATTTCACTCAAAAGTTGTCTAGTAACTCCTTTAAAAATACAAGACTGTGTACATAAAATACCAGATGCACTTATAATTGCTTTAAAAAGGAATTTCATGTTTTGATGGTATTTTAATTGAAATATGTGCTGGTTAATCAAAATTACATTCCATTTGTCCATGGGACTCTTTGGGCCTAAACTTGAAGGCAGTTCTTTCAGTTCGGTTTGGACCAGGCAGACGACAGTGGAATACAACAATGGAAGTTCTGAAATCCAGACGTTCCCTGTGGTTGACATCACTCCTAAAATATCTGAGAGCTTTCCCAATGTTGAGATTACCTTTGTCTGCCCCTTGTTCTGGCTAAGATACTAAGCTATGTTTCATTTGCGTGTGTTCACAGAGCCGGCATACTATAGTAAAGATGGTGCAGGTGGGAGAAACATACAAATGTGGGTTAAAATTCAAGTCTTTACCAGCTGTGTGATCTTTGGCAACACAGAACCTCCCTGAAACTCAGTTTCTTCATCAGTATAATGTTACTGATAGACCCATTGCTTATGCAGCTTTTGCAAAGGTGAAATAGACGTGAGTGGCCAACTACAGTGCTTGGTCCGTGTAGGTGCAAACAAAATCTGAATTCCCTCCCTGTATCTTTTTCTTTGTTTTTCTTTGGTCACTACATCACCTATTAACTGACTCTATGCAGAGTCTAGAATTATTAGGGCATCATTAAATGCTTTTTGGATGAATAAATAAATTATTATCTGGATAGCGTAGTAATTAGGAATACAGATTTTGAAGCCAAACTGCCTGGTTTGGAATCCAAATGCCACTTGCTAAGTCATGTGACCTTGGGCAAATTACTTAACCTCTCTGATCCTAAGTTTCTTTACCAGTAAAATCAGAAGAATAACAACACCAGCTTTTCAGGGTTGCTGGGCAGCCTGAGGCAGTATGTGCTTATCACATAGTAAGAGCTACCCACTAGCTATTTTTCTTCTTATAGTCACATTACCAAATCTATTTGACTTTACCCCGAAAAGCTGAGCTGAAAACAAAACACAAGCTACATTTTCTTGCAATGAGGGTCCTTTAAAATACTTCCAAAGGTTAAGCCTTAAGTCCAAGATATACAACATCAATTATAGGATTGAGGAACAAATTTAGGATGAAAATAAGAAGAATCAGGTATGTTTTTACAATTGTTCATCTAGTAGTCATTTATCAACCTTCTCTACTGAAATTAAGCAGAGGATATGGCAAGAGGAATACTGCTTAGAGAGTGCTCAAGAATCTCAAATATTCTATGTTTCACATAACTATGTCCTGTTTTACTTGATGCGTAAAAAAGATTTTGCTTTATTTTCCACATTATGTCTATTGCTGACTCAGGGCATAAAGAAGAACAAATTGTGTAATCTGAGTTGAGAGCAATCATTTTTGCAGTTGTTCTTTAAAAAAAAGGAAAAAAAATCCTCACATAATGAGCCAAAACTTGCCTAGAGATCTGTGTGCTCTGCTTCCATTGACGTCACTTGGAAGTTGTGTGGGCAGAAATTGGCTGACTTCCTCCAGCATGTCTTTTGAAAGCTGAACATATTGAAAAAAAATGCACTCTTTTAGTCCCAAACTACAGTAGGGAGAGGAGCAGCATAACAAGTTTCTTGTTTATGCCCAAACGAACACCTATAGAGCTCTGAGAGCAGAGTAAACCTTCTTAGTGTCCAGGATGAGGGAGGAAGGGGGTCCTCCCTGCCTGGAAAGGGAAGCATAGGGTGTTACAGCCAAAGTGTCTTTAGAGGTAATCTTGTTCAATCAGATATGGAAACTGAACCTCAGAGAGAGTCAGAAACATTCCTCAGGTCAGACAGGGCCCAAAGCTGGATTAGAACCCAGGCATTCTAGCTCCTGCTCGGTTCAGGAAAATAGGATGTGTAACAATCATTGTGTCTTCACAGTTTTCCCTCATTATATAAATCTCAAGCACTGACGTGGCTATCCGTGAAAGCTAGGAATTGTGTGTGCTGTAGAAGGTACCGTTTGCTGTAAATACAATACTCTGAGAAGAGAAGGGTGGAATTGAATAGATTATAGACACAATGGAGGCGCATGAAGTTTTGCTTGTCCCAGCTTAGAGCCTGACCTTCCCACCCAGAGCCTTCTCAAAGAAGGGAGTGTCCCAGTTTCTCCTCAGTTCTCATCCTCTCAGGTTTGTTCTTGCAAAGGTAAAGAAGAACTGAAAGGAAACTGTAAATTCAATAGAAATATCTGGATTCTCATCAAACAGAATAAAGGTCAGAATTAATACTGTAGAAAATAGAATCAAAGGCGTAGGAAAAAAACACCACTAGAAACTCTTTAAGAATGTAGCTAAAAAGAACAAAGAGAGTTGGGAGGGAAATTGGCCAATATGATAGAGTTGAAGGACCATATATTAAAACTCAGCCTGTGGTTTGCTGATGTTCCTAAAGAAGTGTTTAGGGAGCAGTGATCATGACACAGCTAAAGAAATATTCACGTGCTAGAAAGATTCATATACTCAGATTAAAAACACTTACTATGCTCCAAGAATTTAAATTTTAACAAATAAGAAAGAGAAGTATTCATGCAAATAAACTATCTGGCAGAGACGTCTCCTTATTAAAAAATAATGTTTGTATAAAAACCAGGAGGTATGGGGAAAGTTTAACTACAAAAGAACAATCTCAGACTCATTTTAGAGAGCTTGTCTACAGCATTAAATTCTTGAAGTCAAAGAGAGAAGTAGCTAAAATCTGAAATTTAAAATGGCAATAAAAGAGGATTATATACAACATTGAATTTCAGAAATCATGCAAGAAAATAACTAGAGTTTTGACGTTAAAGGACGTTAGCAGAGAGGCATATGCTCAGATAGTTGCCATTCATGGCATCTGAGAAGACAACAGGAAGATTTTGTCATATGTGAAATGATTTTGAAAATATACTCCTATAGATAGATGTTTACTTTAAAACATCTAAAAACACCTATGTTTAAAGTAAAGAGAGTAAAAACAGTGGAGAAGAACTGAGACTACTGTAAATAAAAGTAGAAGACTAAAAATGAATATATTTTTTCTTACTTTGTAAGAGTATTTCATAAATAAGAATTATTGTTTGTATATGAAGGTATAAATACAAATAAAAATATGACTATCTCCAGTGGAAAATAGACGAGGGACATAAATAGGCTGTATAGAAAAAAGATACATATTTTTAATAAGCAATTTTAGAATGTTTTCTCATGTAAGCAATCAAAGAAAAACTAACAAAGGCAAAACTATTAATTATTAGTTTTTAACTTATCCAATGGCAAGTTTACATATCTCTCTATATTTTTTGTATTAGAATACATATATATAACTTCATACATATAAATAACCTCATATATATTATATATAAAACCTTTAATAAGACATATATAGGTAGATGGATAAATAGATAAGCATAAATATAGATGTTGTCAAGGGTTCATGGAAAATGGCATTTACCTGATCATCGATGAAATACAAATTATAGAATTCATCTGAAGTGTAATTTGGCCATATGTATCAAAAAACCAAAATTTGAAAATGTTTATAACATTTGCCACCAGAGTTTTACTTCTATGATTTATTTCCTAGGAAACAATAATAATTGCACCCAACTTTATTCATAATAATGTTAATTCTTGGGTTCTCTATAATGGATACAACCTAAATGTCCAATAATAGGAGATTAATCAAATAAATTTTTGTACAGAAATTTCTGGCTATGCTATTGATGCTTTATAGAAGTTTTTAGTCCAGGATATATATATATATATATATTTATATCTTAAAGGAAGTACAGTACATGATTTAAATTTTGTAACTAGTTAGTGTTTCTCCTCCATCAAAATAGCCAAAATTGATCTGTGTTCTATGGGTGGTAGAATTATGAATAATAATAAGAATACAGCTACATACTATATAATTTCTATGTTTTCTACAATATCATGTTACAACCATATTCTTTAAGATTAGAAAAACAGCATTTAAATAAAATACTCTGTCTAGGCAGGGGAGGGCATGTTTACAGGTCCCTGTTCTCTTATGTTTTATAATTTCATATATTTTCTAAAATTTTCACAATTACTTTCATAAGTAGAAAAATAAGATAATAAACTTCTTCTGGGGTTTATGTGGTATTTATAGGCAGACGATGAAAACTACCATCCGCAGTCAGTCAGAGTTACTTGTCTAGTACATATTACTTTCTTTCTTGCAAGTAAAATGTCAGTTTTGATCTGGGCAGCAATATGCCCTGTTGCCAGTAAGACATATGCTTTTACAATTCTCTTCCAGGTAGAAGTGACCATTTAATATAATGCTTGTTAGTAAAGCATAAGTAAGAGTCTGTGAAGTCTTTTTCTTTGCTTGATATAAACAATAGACATGGCTTATTACACTTCCTTCCCTTCTTCATGCCTTAAACCTGGATGTGATGTCTGCAGCAGCAGCAGCAGTCTTGAAGCCACTAGGTGAGAAGACAGAGGACAGAGTGGACAGATTGCAGGGATGCTGGCCCTGACATGATCCAGCTATTGAATCAAGACTGGCAGCCACTGTTTTAGATCTCTGTGAGAGGAGGAATAAACTCTTACATATCTAAACCATTGCACATGAATACTGGTACTTAATGGTTTATGATTTTGTTTTTGTTGCCAGGAAGCATCACTAAATTTAGTTTGTAAATTGAAGTAGGTGGTTCATTTCAAATGACTATTAATATCTACTTTTGCCCTTCCACGAGTCTGTCTCAGTTTAATATTTATTGTTGTTTCATTTTTTAGAATCTTAAATCCTTTAGCAAGTTGGTGAGATCCACATCCTAAGTAAATAGACATTTTTCTCTGCAGCCTCTGCTCCCCTCACGGCCCTTCCCTCTGTGCAGACCACCTTCATAGGTGTTTTCAGCACTGATGTGAAAACAGGGGCCTCACTCTGTCTGCAGTGGCCAAGAAGCTTTGAAAGACAAGAGCACTAATAAAAGTAGAAGACATTGGCCCTACTCTCAAAAAATATGAAATCTCACCAAGAAGATTAAAACACACATCTCTCTCTGTCTCTCCTCTCTCTCTTCACACACACACACACACACAAATTATACGAATGGGCAAGCTCTTCTCAAGTTTCAGATGAGTTCCATTGAAAAACCACTCTCAGCTTCTGACCATGTCTAGCACTGCGCTGAGTTTTGGAGGTGTGAAGGTGACAGAAACAGGTTTCTTAAGGCTATTGTGTAGGTAGGAACACACCTGGAGCTGACCATTGCGCTGGTGTGCTACTGAAAGGGCTCTGATGGGAATGGTGTGGGCTGTGATGCACATGAGAAAGTATCTGGGAGTCCTTCTTGAGGGAACCCACATCTGAAAGGATAAGGAGGGGCTAAGCTAGATTCAAGATTGGCATTACAAGCAGAGGCAAGAGCATGGGTAAACACACTGGGGAGGGGTGGCAGACACAAGTATTTAGCTATTGCCTTAGAAAGGAGGGCCAGGTGTGAAGCGGGAAGGCTGAGCAGCTGCAGGTTGGTGGAGGGCTTCGTGAAGCACACAAGGGAGCTGTGGGATAGCATGAGGTTTGGTGTGGTGAACATTGACTTGGGAACCGGACTGATCTGATCTGATTCTCAGCTATACCACCACTTTTTGCATGCTTGGGCTAATTTTTTTTAACCTCTCTGTGTCTCCTTTCTTCATCTGTGAAATGGGGGTAGTCATATACACTTGACAGCTGCAACTGTGATGGCAGATAAGTTGCAAGGATCATAGCAGATAATTGTAAAGCACTTATCATCTTGCAGAGAAATGGTAGATACCCAATAAATTGTAGCAATGATGACAACCAAAGATTTGGAAGCAGAAGATTGGCTTGGTTGGACAGGAACAGGTGCAGAAAAATAGGACAGGACCATGGATGTGAATGCTAAAGTGATGAAGTCTTACAGAGTGCTTAGGATGGCATTGGCCAGGCCAATCTTAGGGGATGATGGCTTGGAGTAGTTCTTGAGGTCCTTTGGAGGCTTTTCTTCTGGCAATGACTGAGAGGACTGGGCTGAAATGTTCACATGTGAACAAGGTCATATGAACCAAGGCTCAGACATGTTAGCTCTGCCTCCTGCTATAATCCACCTCGCCACTTGTGCCCTCCTCCAGGTTATGAGTTCATCCATGGCAAGGAGAATGGCCTGTCCTCACTCTGCATTCACTCATATCTGTCTGGTACATCCTAGGCCCAAGCTCTCTAGAAATTGCCCTCTGTTTGTCTAACAGTTAAACTCCTTGTAAGTGGCATTGAGTTGGAAGCTAGTCACAAACAACACACCAGATGCTGAGAAAGATGTGTGGAAAAGAGTGACGCATTCTTAAGATACCATTCACAAAAAATAAAAAGATTGGTGCAACCAAAGGGGAAGGAATGCTTGGGGCAGGTTTCGGAAGTCCTGTGGTGAGATAGGGAAGGTGATGGAACGATTGTTGGTTGAAGAGGAAATGCCAAATACAAGCTATGTCTTTTTTGCCAAAATCCCCCATGCATTCTTGTCCTTTTCTGCCTTTTTTCCCTTGGCCCCTCCAAGTACGCTACAGCTAAAGGCTTACCAATTCCCATCAGTATGTAAAAGAAGCCTTTATTTACAAGTAGAAAGCTCTGCCTGGTCCTAATGTTTTCATAAGACCTTATTTCCATTCCCAGGTTATAACGAGTCTACCTTTTGCCAGTATTTCCAAAATGTTTTGCCTATAACTTCCTTGGAGGAGCCTGAAACCACATTTAATTCTGATTGTTGTCAAGACTCATATAGGCAGAGCAGCACAGAACTTGCACTGGATGAAGGACTTGTTTCAGGGGATGGGAAGTATTAATTAAGAAGTAGACTAGCTGACTAAATTAACCACAGACCTAGCAAGGTCAGCAGCTATGAGAGACATGTCTTTTTCTAGTTTTGCTAAAAGCAAACCTTTCCAGGTTATCTGGGTACCCTGTATTTAATAGTGACTTCATCTGGTGTGTTAGGAGTAAATGGGCCTTAATTCTCCAGAGCTTGATAAATAGCACTGACTTTGAACATGGAATCTTTAACTTTTACTACTCAGTATCAATGGATTTCTCATCACTTAAGAGTGCTTCTAAAAGCAAAAGGGCAAACTTTACATTTTTTATTAGTGATCGATTCATTTATTTATTTTAGAGATGAGGTCTTGTTCTATCACTCTCTTGAAGTGGTGTCATCACAGCTCACTGCAGCCTCAACCTCTGGGTGCAAGTGATCCTCTTGCTTCAGTCTCCCAAGTAACTGGGACTATAGGCATGAGCTACCATGTATTAGTCAAAAACAATTTATCTAACTCCTTTCCTTAATTTTTATTTTAGCATATGATTATCTTTATTGGACCAACAGAGTTTGCCTGCTTTATCTGATAGGACTGCTTACATATAACTTTAATGATAAACCACTCATAAATAATTATTGCAATTGTATCTCAAAACTTCTATAGCACATTCAATATAAAGTCATTTGATCAAATTATCCAGTGTTTGAAAATGAACTATGATTCTTTTGGTGAGGAAGTTTTCCTTAAGGAAAACTCTAAAATTAATTTTTAATTTCTTACAAGCTAGATTGAAATTTTATTTCATTGAGTTGAAGTTATAATTGAACCCACCTGGGTAAATATGTTCTTCTATTTAGTGGAACCTTTCTTGTACTGATGTGTCTAAATGTTTCATTTTCAATTTAAATGACGTGTTCAAGATGTACCGCACATTTCAACCTAGCTGGGTGGAAAGTTAAACATCAGCCACACAACCCCTTTGGACAGGTTAATTGGGTAGAGCTCACTGGAATCATGCAGTTTGGCAAGTGAGCTTTGGATGGTAGAAACGGGGGAGCCTACTGTCCTTGGGTTCTCTTCTCTGCTTTTGTCTCCATTTGCCTCATGTTTCTCTCTTAGAACAGAACTCTCTTGTTTCCGTGGAGTCCTTACCCCGAATCACCTTGTAAGGAAAATGGGAACAGGTTATAATTCTTGTTATTATGGCTTTGCTGAGACTGAACAGTGTTGGGCTGATTTCCCAACACTTTGAAATTCTCCATATTTAAATTCACTTGAAGCTAGCAGTTAAAGTACTTTTCACCTGGATTTTTAAATACGTATTTAAATTCACTCTGTAGCTCTTAGCATTGAAAATAACAGTGTAAATCAATGGTGTAAATTAATGGAAACAATATAAAATGCCATGTTTGAAATAGAATCATATGATTAATTAGAAACTAGTTTAAAATATTTAATACATAAACCTCTGCAAACTGTATTTGGTGTGATAATGCATATAGATGTGGGCAATGTTTTAACCTATAAACATTTTAAAATATCAAGGTGAGTTTGGGAATAAAACTTTTATGACTGATTTTCTTACTGGTATTTTAGTAGTTTCCATAATCGGCATCACCTTAATTGCCCCTTTGATTAATTTTTGGAAGTGGGTGGGATATAAATTATTCATGAATATATAAACGGATCCAGTTTTTAACCAGAATAAATGCCTTTGGTGACAGCTTAAAAGATCTACTTTAAATTGGCTTGTAACATCTACTTTTAAAAGAGTTCAAAATTTGAAGTTAATGTTCTCTTTTTATTTCAGTGACAATGGTGTAATTATTCTAGAGATTAAGAAGATGTTGTCATTACTAATTTCTGGATAACAGATTATCAATTCAAAGAGTCTATAATTGGATACTAGCTATGTGCTTGTCACAGCAGGAGACATAGGCTGATTAAGAGAGCCTCCTGTCCCTACAGGTGATGTACAATTTGGTAGAAATCTAAAAGAAGACAGAACAAGGTAAGTGCATAAGTGAGTTTCAAAATCAATGTCATGTGGATTCAGAAAGAGGCAAGATCATAGGTAGAAGAGGAATAAGCAAGACTTTATGCATCATGAGTTCAATAGTGAAGATAGAAGCAAAGGGTGCATCTCATTTATAAATATTCAGCATGGTCCATTGCAAATACACTGTACCTAAAGCACAGGCATCTTTAAGAAAGATGTTGAGAAATATTCAGCTTAGTAGAAGTCATGTGAAGATGGGTAGGTGAACATCAAATCCTATTTCTATTCTATTGATTTATGTCAATCAATTTCAGCATCTTCTTGGTTATTTCCAGGTACCAGTGAATGGGGTTTGAATATCATGGAAGAAGTGGACTATTATAGTATATTCCTGATACCTGATCCCATGTAGCACTGGTACTGTGCCAGTAATGACAGCAATGATTATTTAATTACTAGAACTGCTGTATTCCTTTGCATGTACCTCACTAGAAAGTATGTGTACCTTCATAATAGAATTGGGATTCTATTGGAAGTTCTTTGGAAGCCATATGGTTCAAACAACTTTTTGATACATCAGCTATAAAAACAATGTATTATGCTAATATTGTGGGACAAGATCCATTCACAATGCTATTTGGGAAGGTACTTGCAGTCATAGTGTCAACTGTATCTGCTTGTTTTGATACTTTGGATTAGTTATTCAATTTCCAGTTTCTGAAAGAAGCAGTTGGAATTGAGCTGGTCTCATCAAGTCCAAAGATATATTTTACAAAACTCAAAAAAGAAGACAGAAGTATAAAGTAATGACACTTACTGCTACAAATACCACTCAAAAGTCCCTTAAGATAAATGAAGTTTTTCCTCCAAAACTTAATGTGTTCATTTAGTAAACATTTGAGAATGCACTATGTAGAAAATGAACAATAATAATAACAGAAAAGAAGAAAAATCCATATGCATATAATTCAAATGAATTGCAAAAACAATATGCATATAATTCAAAAAGAATTCAAATCCATATGCATATAATTAAATTTCTTTTATTAATTTTTAAATTCAATTTCTTAGGCACCAACTGTGGACTAGGTGCTCTTCCAGCTTCAGGATGGAGTGGGAGGGGTGAATAGGAGCAGTTACCATGATAAACAGAACTAGCACATCCTCTCCTCTCCCAAAGCTTATAGTCTAGCTGTGCTAAGCACAGCAAACGACACAGGTACCTTTCAAAAGAGTTTGCAGTGTAGTAGAAATATATAATTATAAAGTAGAAAATGCTCTCTCCTCTTAAGCAGGGTTGTCATCAAAATCATTTGGAAGACTTTCAAAATTCATATACCTGGATTCCATTCTATACCTAAGTGCAAATGATGGGCAGTGTAGCCCAGAATGCACATTCTGAGATGCTCTCTTCAGATGATCCCGGCATGGACCTCTGGTTAAGAACTCCTTATCTAGAAATGGATTGAACCCTTTATCTCAGTTTTGCTCTGACATTATTATAATGCATCCAGAATTTTCTTAATGCTTCTGAAAGTTGCCTTGTTTTTCCCAGCATTATTGATAAGACACATGGATGGGATTCTCAACACATGGTAGAAAGAGGTAAAGCTATGCCCTTCCCAGGTTTGGCATGTATGCTTTCTGCTTGGTCCCAATGACATATGATTTTATATGCATTCAGAGCCACAAATATTTTCATTTTCATGAGTCTCAGTCTTTCAGATTCTCTTCAACATTTTTGTTATTCTTTAGGTTCTCATTTTGAAATTAAAAGTATTGCTTCTGCTTTGAAATACAGTTTTCAAAATGTAGCACAATATTATAGTTACGATCTTGTTGGAAAAATTAAGGAATATCTCTGCTCTTCAGTTTGTGCTGAGAGATACATCTATTATTGCAACTGTAGGTGCAGCCTCACCTGTGGAATGCACCCCATTAAAGGTGAGGCACATGGCGCTCCATCAAGATTTATAATCCAAGCCTCCTTGCAGCACAAACCCTCTTAATCCTACAGAGCGGGTTAAATAAGAGCTTTTTTTGGAAATGGCTTATGGATGCAAGAAAAGAAAGTATACCTTTCTTTTATACTATTTTTTAAAAAAATAATATGTGAATAAACATTTCAACTTTCAGTAGTGTCTTAAAGAAGGGATTGTTCATGGGTAGAGCAGCTTGAGTGGAGTAGAAACCACCACAATATCACAACACTAAGTGGACCAGGGGCATTTTGCCATTAGCAGTTTCTGTATTTTCCCTCCATGGACCTCAAAGAGTATCTTTCTACTTTCCTGGACTTGTCTTGCATCAACAGAACAGGTGAGTTTATAGTTGCTGCCTCTTTTGATCCTCACCATACTCTCATCCATCCACTCACTTTTCTAGATATATAATGATCTCAGGGAAGATGGGAATGACTCCTTGTTGAGTTTATAGTGTGCCTTCAGGAATGACAGTTGTACTGATCATCATGCTGGGTTACTGAAGGAGTCAAGCTGAGCCTTTGAAGCTGTGCACATATTCCTTCTGCTTTCTATCTAGTAGGACAAGTGCACGGAACATGAATCATATGTATTCTCTGGAGTGAAAAATACCAGTAGCAGATCTCTGAACTGATACTTTGACCTGTTTAAATGCACAAAAGTTCTACCACTTTAAGTACCCTAGGAAATGCCTAGAATCTATCTGATAAAACTTGCTGTGGTTAAAAAAAAATACCAGAGTGTAAAGAACAGTTTTCTGAGGAATTCTTGACTTGTCCACTGCATCCCAACTTTGCATTTAAGAATATCATTCTTTTATCAGAGAAAGTTTGTAAAGTCTTATGAATCGTGCCCAATACAGAATAGAAAAGCATTATATAAGTCGAATAACTGATACCCTTGGTCCCTGTTTAATTCACACACCGAAATTAGAATGAAAATAAAAATGCTATTGTCCAGCTGGAGGAAGCTGGATGGGGTAGACCCCAAGCTAGGATCCTCCTCAGTCAGGATGACAGTGGTTCAGGAAGGGCCTGAAGCAGGCCAGACCTGTCCCCAGAGGAAGTCCTGGGGCATCTGGTGGTGATCATATTATTTAAACCTTGGGATTCCCTTAGTATGGATCATCTTCCTGATGAGAATTTAAAGAAGTCCTTGAGAGTTTACAAATGGAATTTGACCCCTGAAAGGCCAGACTACTGAGCACAAGGATTTCATTTCTATTCTTAGGAAAACTCAAGAATTGAAGTTTCTGTTCAAAACTAAAGTTCAGGGATGAATAATTGGGAAAAGCAACTGGAACATATATTTATTAAAATTCACTCCTAACTTTTAGAAATAATACAACTTTAAATATGTTTATAGTATTTTCTCTGGCTTTCCTTGAGGATATATACTTTGGGTAGATCATATCAACCACATTTAACTTCTGGGTACCTAGAACTATAGAATTGGAGAACATATTTATAAACACTGAAAAATAAAACTACTATAATTACTATTGGCATTCATTGTTCTTTGATCTATATTTCTAAATATCCAGGATATAGTAATATTTATTTATACCTATAATAAGCATAAATAATATAAGAACCTATTCTAAGGTTGTATATATACATACATATGTGTATATGATGTATGTATTTATATATATGTCTATATGTGTATGTGTGAGTGTGTGTGTGTGTGTGTGTGTATATATTATATATATACACACATATCTCTGCTTTACTGGAGCTCAGGAATGTCAGCTAGTTTAGTCGAGTTCACAGGGTCATTTACTAATTGTGTGACTTTGAGCAAATTACTTAGGCCTCTTTTTTTTTTTACTAAGTAGTTCTCTGTTAGTAAAGAGGTTACTCAGTCTCTCTAAGCCTCAGTTTGTAAAGTTCTTTATAGTGAGGTTCACTGGGGCTATCAGGCTACCATAATAAGGACATGGGACAATGTAGATAAAAGCTGTCAAAGCCATAGCTACCATCCAGGAAGAATTCAATAAATGTCAGCAGTACTACATAGAAGGAGAGAATGAAGAGATGACGTTCCAAGAGGAAAAGTGATACAAGTCCACACTTGTCAATTAGCACAGTCAATTAAGCCTTTTCAGTAAAATAAAGCCCCCAATTAAAATATTCTCTATAAGTGTTGGTCAATTACTAAGTACGAGTCTTTGCTTAATAATTTTGAAGGCAGAATCCTATACACAACATTTAAATAAATCCCAACACTCAAGTGTATATTTAGTATTTTTTTCCTCGTCATTATTGTGTTAGCCATCATTATTAATCTGTTCTCTTTTCTGGTCTAAGCAGATCCTTTCATGTTTTTTTTTTTCTCACAGGATCTCAGGTTAGGGAAGAATTCTTTCAAGACTATACAGTTAATCTGCAGAGACAGGAGAAGGTCCTCAAAAGCAAGACTTATCCTTATATTGCCAGCCCATTGTATAGGGTCTTGCACAAAATAAAGGTAGCAAAGAAGGGAAAACAAATACAAAGGAAGTAAACATAGCTTTAAAATACTGCTACCATCCTGCAGACTTGGGATCTCGCACACCTGCACAACAAAAGTATTGGTTTAAAACCCCGCTCTCAGGAAAAGTTTTATTACAACCACAAGATAAGGATACCTCACAACATCCTTAAATGCACTCACCATTATCCCAGTATTTTTCACTTTCTCACTTTTTTCTCACAGCTGTTGACTGTTCCAATTGAATCAAAACCCGTGCATGTTCCATAAAATACAGCAGGGGTTGACAGGTTAGGCAGCAAACCAGCAGTAAACTAAATTGAGTCAAGTTGTATGTCTCATTCAGAAATCTCCACAAGAGTAAGGATCCTTCATTACAGACTAAATTTTTACACATTATCAAAATTCTAGGGCCTTGTGTCATTAAGAGTTATGACGAACAGTTGATTTGACTCAACTTCGCTTTACTATCTCACAAGTTTTCTCTCAGCCTATTGCCTAGTGTCACAATGTAGAAAGAATATAGGTTCTTCTAGTCAGCACAAAGAATGATTACATTTCTTTCTTGTTCTCTTTCCAAGCAATCTTTGCTGCAGTGGGCTAGTTCTTTTGAGTAACATCTTTTTTTTTTTTTTTAACCCCTCTTCAAGGCTTAATTTCATGGCACACTTATAGCAGGATGTCTATATTGTCCATTTGTTACAGATGTTATCTCTCTAAAGGGTAGTTTCTATTTTTCTGAACATTATGAACGTTTTAAGAGAACCATTAATAAATGGAGATAAGCCCTGGTTTTCTGACAGGTCGATGTTGGGAAAGTAATATTTCTGATATTTGAGTGTAGAATGGCTGATGCATGGAGATGCAGCTCTGGACCACAGTGGTGAGGACAGAAAACCCAAATTCCCAAGTCATTAGGATGAAAGGCTTTATGGAACATCATGAATATTTGGGCCTAAGCGTGAGGGAGAAGTAAGAAATTGGGAGATATCAAATATAACTAACATCTAACTTGGCAATAAAGAAGAATAAGAATATGATGACAGATGTAGAAAATCAGGAGGACAGCAGATCTCGGGCATCAGAAGATCCTGAATCAGGCTCTGTACAAGTGAAGAGACAGCATGGAAATCCTGGCTTTCACATTGGTGTGGGCTCTGCCACTGATGAGCTGTGAGATCTTAAGGGAGATGCTTAATTTGCTGGGTATAACATCCTTCTTGTAGAATGTTAATTGGGTTAACTCAACATTCCTATAATTTTTCTAATTTGACTCTTAGGTAGACAACTCCAAGGTAGACAATGAAAGACAACACAGTCAAGAGACAATAAAACCCAGTTGGGGTGCCTGGATTTGGTGTATAAGGTGCTAGGGAACAGTACACAGATTTTGAGAACATGAAATCAAGAGCCATGGTTAAGGAAAGGTACTGGAAGGGTCCTAATTAAATATAGAGGGCCCAGGGAACCTGGGGAGTATTTCTGGGATAAAGAACCAGGAAAATTTGAAAAGTTATGAAAAGTCAATGCATATTAAGTGGTCAAGTGTAGAATATGATTTCTTTAGTGAATTTGGAATACAGTAGAACCTCTGTAAGCTGTCCAACCAAGGGACTGTAACAAAGTGGTCAACATATAGAGGTGGTCAACATTAGGAACTAGGCCTACTGAACTGATTCGTTCATGTGGTGCATGTCTGGTCTATGAAAATTAGGTCAGCTTAAGAAGGTGGTCAGTGTAAAGAGGTGGTAAACTATGGAGGTTCTACTGTATTTAATTTCACTGATTATTATCTAAGCAAAATATAAGCCTAATGTGGACCCACAATCTAATAGCGGTATATTTATTTATTCCATGTAAACAGTTTGGCAGCCAATCTATGTGAATATATGGGATGTGAGCTGCTAAAATCCAAAATGGCAAGAATTTATTTACGTATACCAAGGTTCAGAAATTATTTTACATAAAATGTTTATAAAATAAATTAATATTCAGTATATTCAGTGCATCTTTTCTACCAAATATAACACAAAGCTGAAATCCAGACGCCTTTGCCAGTAGAGAATCAATCATGCAGATTCGGTTACTTCCATTCAACCTAGTGAGGCTGGGAAGAACCTGATGAGAAATCAGCCCCCTTCCTTAGTGATCTGAGTATATCAGAGAGGCAGACCCGACAGGGAAGGAGTCTCAGTACTGTGAAGGAGGCCCTGAAAAAACTGTCCTGGATCTCAATGGAGTACACTTGATGATCTGGGACCAGGTGGCCTCTTCATGTTTATTTTGATCCATATTGAAAGCACAGTGAGAATTTAGAACAAAGACAGAGGACGCAGCCTAGCTGAGCAACAGGCACATGTGAACACCTGAGAATATTCTTTGCCTAAAGCAGATTTCTTACTGATCTCATTGATAAAACTTCTTTACTGTAATTGTCTTGTTGACTAAAGCACTGCCTATTGCAGCCTCATATCTTAAGCAATGAACACCAGATTTTGTAGACACAATTAGAAATCACTTTTCAGAGACATTTATTTTATTTTCCTAGGACTCGATGGCCTAGGAGAATTTAATAGAACTTATTAATATATATCAGACATCGAGAGACAACTCCTCACTTAACTTTGCTGTATTATTATTACTTGAGCAGTGGACACCATAAGCAGATGTGAGCTGGGAAAGCGTCAAGGCCTCTTCCTGAGAGCTGAGCGCTGCTACCTTCAACACAGCTGTTGGGAAGCCCAGTGTGTGTCCAATTGATGCAGTAGCATTTTGACCCATGTTCTTGGGTCATGTGTTTAATAGGCCTTTTGATGTAGATTTCCCATATTTAAGATGCATGTGTATATTTTAGTAATGGTCATAAATTGTGTATGACCACTCTGTTCCTCAACATCAATGATTGTATTTAAAGAGGAAACTTGGGGCGGCACCTGTGGCTCATTGAGTAGGGCGCCGGCCCCATATACCGAAGGTGGCAGGTTCAAACCCGGCCTCGGCCGAACTGCAAAAAACAAAAATAGCCAAGCGTTGTGGCGGGCGCCTGTAGTCCCAGCTACTCAGGAGGCTGAGGCAAGAGAATCGCCTAAGCCCAGGAGTTGGAGGTTGCTGTGAGCTGTGTGACACCACGGCACTCTACCGAGGGTGATAAAGTGAGACTCTGTCTCTACAAAAAAAAAGAGGAAACTTGATCAATTAAAGTGTAAATGAAAAAAGTGTAAATTACGTCGGTAAAGGGGAACCATGAGCGCAAGGTGCCTGGCCACCCTGGCAACTGAGGAATATCTGGAGTAACAAAAGATACTTAGTCTGAAGAAGAGAGGGTTTGTGTTTTATTGTGTCAATGTCTGCCTTCTGAAAAAGAGAATGTTTGTTCTGTGTTGTACGAATGGTCAAGGAGTTCAGCTCTGTAAAATGGAAAACTTTACGGTGATGAGAAACAGTAAACTACTGGCTATCTACTGAAATATCTATGTCTCCACTGGTCAGTGCAAGTGTTCAAATAGGAGACAATAATAATTGGTTATTCTCACAACAGAATGATCTAGTTCACAAAATAGAATTTACAAATTGAGTGTGGTAAAGAGTCTGCTTTTGGAACGTGCACAGTGCACACAGTGCAAAAACTGCTTTAAAAAACCTGCATAGACACTCTATCTTCATCGCTGTGATTTTCTTTGGGAAGTGAAAGTTGCAATAGATGGAAATCTCAAGAGAAAAAGTACTATAATCCATCTGTTCAGTCTGCAGAGTGTATTTATTTATTGAATAAGGTTTAAATTGAGGAAATACTTAAGGGAAAGGTGGCAGAAAGATTGATGAATGGAAAGGGAGAAATTGAGAATGTTCTAACTGAAAGAAACAGTGTGGAATATGATTTGATATTGAGGGGGGGAATGGGGAGCCAGGAAATAGGAAAAATGCAGAGGGAAAGAAAACTGAAAATAATCTTTGCTTAGCTGAAGATATATTTTTTTGTAACATGATGTTTATAGACTATTTTAGGCAGTGATAGGAGAGTTCAGGGAAACAAGAGATAATTGAACCTAAGTCTTTGTTCCCAGGTGGTTACTCCACATGTTGATAAATAAGAACTTGGTGTGCAGTGGAAAACTAGTAGGAGAATTAGCCACAAATTTTACATCTAACAGGCTTGCAGTGATTCCCCTAGACAAATCAAACCGGTTGCTCCTGCTGGCCTTACTCCTCATCCCAAATCTAATCAACTTCTTGCAAATTTAAATCTGACTTGAAGAATGATACCAAAGTATATTGCAAAAAGCACAGCAAAAGAATTTCACTTTTATAAAATAAAGAGTACACTTAAACTTGGTCTAGACATTAAAAGCATTGGGAAAATAAGGGAGATTAAGGTACACAGGTCTTTCTGAAGTTTGTTTTCAACATATTTTTAAGTCTTTCTTTTCACAATGTGTAATAAATAGAATTGTACAATTATTTCAGTTACACAATGCAATGATTTCAACTGCTTTCCTCGAGAGTATTTTGAGTTCCTCTAAAATAAAATCTCATGTAGTGTAGAGCAAGAGAAGAAAAAATCTGGAGAGATAATCGTGACTTACAAATGGGTTCAATTCTGGCATTTATACAAGTTGCGTTATTTACAGTAAACTTTGGCTGGTCTTTATTACCTCATATCCCCTCAAGTCTTCAGACCATGGCTGCCCTAGATTAACAGGTCATTGGAATAGGTATTTGTTATCAAAAACATACTACAGGGCCTGGATATTAACTATTTCTCTTATACAACATTGTGATTCGGACATAGACTCTGTCAGAATATGCCCCCTATAGCCTGATACAAAAACACATAGGGTACTTCCATGTTCTAAAACCTAAATACAATGAAAGCAAGTGATGCCTACTCCCCCCGTAGGCTCTCTGAAATACACTAACTGGGGAATATGTGCAAACATCAAACCTGGTCCAAGAGATAACTCTTGACTGGAAAAGAAAAGAAAAAAATTTCCTCTTCGGTATTTTTGGGATTGGAACTATTAGCGAACTTCAACTTTTGTTTATTGACTTACTGAGCTCTAGTATTATCATCATTGCAAAGAAGGCATCCAGACAACTGCCCTCTTCCTCCTTGCTTCACCCTGTGAATGCAGCTGCCTCTCTTTGCAAGCCCCAAGTGGGAATCATCCATCCTTTGTGCTGAAGGATGAGTAGAAAATTTCTACTTTTTGAGTAGAAATCCTGGCTTTCACTTGCTCTGCTTTCTTCAACTTCTGGGTTCAATGGAAGATCATCTCCACTTTCTCTTTAGTTTTAATTTTAGGATGGGGAAGAAAGACAAATTTACCTCTTCATATTTATGGTGGCGGTGTTGCTTGCAATTTGGTTTAATTTCAGTTTTTTCTACTGCCAATCTGAAACCTCCTCCCAGTCATTAGACAACATCTCTGATGATTTCCTTAGTTTTATGCATCCAACTTACCATTCCAACTCATCTTATTCTTGCCTGAGATTTCCCTTCCCTAATTTGTTAAAAAGTCCCTCTTGACTCTATCCAAATGTTGCTTGGCTCATAGTAAGTATTTGGTAAGTGTTGGTTGGATAAATTAATTCATGAGACCTTAGGTTATACACCAATGTTCCAGTTCCCAAAGACCATGGTCCCAAGCAGGGACTTCCCAAAGTAGATTTTCTGTTTAGTGGGTTATCTGGACTCCACTGATCTCTTGTTTTGATCTTCCCTTTCGATCCTGTTTTACTGTCAGGCTACTTAAGCCAAAGAGGGTCAGGCTGGACATGTATAGCTGGGGTGAATGCCAGGAAGGTCAGGATGTGGTTTGTGGGGTGATGTTTTATGGAGTATATGAAAACAAAGAAAAGTGATTTTTTTTCCCCCTAGAGCCTCTGCCTTTATGGCTCACTCACTGCTCTGCTCCACTGTATTAACATAAAAAAGATCGAGATTTTAGGTTGTCCTTACTTCTTTAACTTTTTGGTAGATATTTATGTCTATTAAATTTGTAAAACTCAAGTCACTTGTGACTTCTGCAATTACAAGGGGCGTTCAATGTGACTTGTATTTATCTTTTTTTGTCAGTATACAATGAGTATTACAATTTTAATACAATTTGTTTCCTTTCTTAAAATGTGTGGACATGTTTTGGCACCTTATGTATGTGTGTGTGTGTATAATTGTATTTATATTTATATTTTTCCCAATGTCCAAGAGTTCTTTGTCAGCAAAGGTCAATGTGATCTACAAAGATTACAGATTAAGAAATCTCTACATTGAATCAGTATGAATATTTGTTGATTACCATGGGGACACCGAGCACCCTTTTCCTGAGCTCTGTCACTGTATACATAAACACAGAGCCCATCCTACACATTATTTTGCTTCAACTTATTCTTTGTTTCATTTATGTAGATTTTTGTCTCTATATTTCCCTCAGGAAAGGTAGTATGTCTTAAATAGTATTCCTTTGCATCAACATTTAGCTAAATCTGGTCATTATAGTTGGTGTCTAAAAATGCTGCTGAGATAAATATTGGTTAAACATTTTTAAAAAGCTAATTTTAAAGGGAAAAACCCCCTCTTTTTGTAAGTCCTGTGGAACTTGCCTCAGCCAGTAAAGAAGGGGCACTGTTTTTGATGGTCTCCCAGTATCAGTGTATAAACAGACCTTGAGTTCTAGGCCTGCCTTTCTTGCTGATCGGTTCTAAATATTATTATTTACTATACTTGTTGATGTTTTGACTGGTTTGAGTTTTTCTTTTAAAAAAATACACAAGTTTGGAGAATTGTTATCTGTTCCCTTGTTTGTTTGTAGAAGGGTAAAGGTCTGTTTACTTCATTCCTTCTACAGAACAAAATATTTTATATTTAATATGATACTCTTTGAAGCAATAAAAGCCTTCTTATTCATCTTTGTCCCTTTACACTCATACCATGGGATATCCAATTTATAATAAGCATTCAATAACTGTACAAATACCTTTTACAATTAATAATTCTAGAAGGCTTTTAAAATGCACGAATTGAAAATGAGAAACCACAAAAGCAAAAATGGATGAAATTGGTTACATACAATTTTTCATGGGTGATAAAACACAACAAACAAATTCAAAAGATGAAGTATGAACTTCAAAAAATTGACTTAAGATATATGACAAAGGGCTAGTGTTCATAATGTAAAAAAGCTCTTATGTATCAAATAAAAGTGATTAGGCTAATAAAAATATGAACAATGACCCAAAACATGTAAAATGATGTGTCTTTACTAGTGATTAAAGTAAAACAAATTAAGTAACCCATCACTTTTCACTTATCACATCAAAGAATCAAATGATAGATTTTATCTATTTTTTGTGAAAATAGTGAAAAAGAAATCTTGCTGTGCTGTGGGTGAGAATAAAAAATGAAAAAAAATGTAGATGGATTTGGCAAATATCTTTTAAATTTTAAATGTGTGAAAAACTTTGACCCATATATTCTAGTACTAGGAAAATCTATTACCACAGACTTAGTAGCGTTAAGTATACAAGAACATAGGTGAAGGATGTTTATTGCTTTCTTCGTAGTAGCGACATTCTATAAATAAATATATAAGTTTGAAGAAATACTTTTTTAAAATAAAGTAGAACCTACATTTATGATTATGGAAAAAATGTTAAAGTTATTTTGAATGTAAAAGCAAGCTATGATGACATATTTAGTATGATCTTATAAAATTAAATTGTACATGAAACTATCTTAGAAGCTTACTTCTAGCAACATGAGGACTGATTTAGGCAGGTCTCTTTCCAACTATAAACATACATTAAAAAAAAAAAAGGACTGATAAAACATGTAACAAAAAATGTAAATGACCTGTTAAACATAAAACAAAGAAAAAAATATCCCTAAGAACCATAGCAAAGAGGGAACTTAAATCTGGGTGTTATGGTCATGAAAGAACTATGGCCACTAACAGGATGTTGAGCAGATGCTGAGAGCTCTCTGTCCACATCCCTGGTGCCTTTTGGGGAGCTCCTATTAATTTCTGACTTCCAGGGTTTGCTTTGCTGTAATGCAGGACTTTCTTTCCCCATAGCTCTAGAAGCTGCTCTAACTGCACGTGGCACATTGAAAATGTCAGAGAATGATCTCTCCTCCTTCTGCCACCTTAGTACCCTTACCCAATGACTCCTTAGACAGAGAACATAAATACATCAGCTCCCTCCACTCTCAGGTCAGGTTAGTACTGAAGCATGTAATTTGTACCATTTCCCAGTTTCCCACTTTGATCATTCACTGAAGTTTCAGGCTTAGAAACACATTCTCTATCCATCCTCTTTGCTTCTCTGCCTCTCCCTTGCCCTTTCTCTTAACTCGAGTTCTGAGTACCTCCCAAAGGGTCTATATGCCTTGAGTCCTTGTCTCAGGACCTACCTCTAGGAGAACAAAAGCTAAGAAAAATGTTAATGATTTCTAAGACCTGCAGTAGAGGATTAGAGTTTTATTACTCATTCAGAAGCCAAAGTGAAGAAAACTAGAACCCAGATTCTTGTATTAACTTGACTCTGGATGACTTTCAGGACAAAAAGAAATAAAAAGTTATCTTTCTAGGGAACGGGCAAACCAATTTCTCTTTCTGTTATACCAGGAGGAGAAAAAAACCAACCAAAAACTCATATGAAAAACTGAAAGGCCGTATCTGAGCATGGCGTTGGAATGGTGCAGGAATCTAAAGTGTAAAAAGTGAATGCATAAACTGGTTCTGGAATGGCAAAATTTCTGGGACAATATTTGGAAGCAATCATGAAACATGTAAGATATGAAAAAAAGTAAATCTCTGGTGAATATAAGCTAAACATTAAAAAATACAATAAAAAAGTAAACAAATTCTTTAAGATGTTAACAGTTAACTGTCACCAGGACAGTTTCAAGTAATCCACAAAACAAGCAGGCTACAAATTATTGGAGATAAATGAAAGGATCAAAAAATTACGAAAGAACAGGGCACTGAAATAGAAACGGCTAGATTTTTTAAAGAACACAGTATATCTTCTAGAAATGAGACACTTGGTAATTAAAGATGAAAACTCAAATGTGAGTCAAAAGCATTTTAAACATAGCTCAGAAGATTACTGAACTGGAAGAGAAATCTAAGGACCATTTTGACACTGAAGAATAGTGAAATACAGATATGGTGAATATGAAGGAGTGGTTTAAAAATGAATGATGGAATGAGAAGATTGAGCATATACACAGATATATCTAGTATGTAAGTTAAAGAAAGTAAAAAAAGACAGGAGATGCAATTTTTAAAGAACACATGACTGAAATGTTATCAGATTGGATGACACATGTAAAACAGGAGAGAAGAAATATGAGATGATAAAGCAGGATAAAGAAAGTAAATCTAGATACCTTGTGAACCTGCAAAACATGTTCGGCAATATGGCAGCCCTCGGCTATCCTGTGCACAGAGGACGTGCTGAGGATGTGCAGTGTGTACACAGAGGCCACTGTCTCCCCAGATGCTCCCAACCAATGCTGGTCATGGTGGTGCACCAGTGCTGAGTCCTTCCTGCCCAATGCCAACCCCTTCTCATAGGCAATGTGATGTTCACAGACCCGGTGCACCACAAGCTGAGCCTTTTCCTACCCCAAACTCCTTTCTTCTCCTTTCACACTGTTGGGTCTGCACTGTGGTCTGAAGGGTCTATTTCTCCCCTTCCCCTTTATCTTTCACAAGCACTTTTCCCAAAAAAGTGCTTGTATTTAATTTTGTCTTGGCATATCCTTTGCAGAAGACCTGAACCAACTCAGAGAGAAAACCTTAAAAGCAACCAGCAAAGACAGAGCCTTACAAAAGAATTTTAATCAGCAACGAAAGAGACCAAATGGCAAGTGAACACTATCCCCAAGATGCTGAGAGAAAGTGGCTGAAATCAAGAGAAGTCTGTATCCTGTGAAATTATCATTCGAGAATGGAAAGTTAAACAAGGATATTTTTCAGTCTCAACATTGAAAATATTTTACCACTTACCGACCCTCAAAGAATGAATGTGAACTAAAAAAGGAAAAATGCTATGTAGGAAACAATGTTGAGCAATGTTGGAAAACATGGGTAAATTTAGATAGGAATTCACTATAGAAATTTAAAAAGATAATAGCTCGGGGTTTAAAAACAAAGTAGAGCTCAGATATAGATAATAATAACATAGTTTTATAGATGGACATGATTTCATTTAAGATGGTTTAAGTAAGTTCCTTATATTACTCTGGGGTGTGATATATTGCCCTGGGGTATTAATACATAAAAACTTATATGTCTATTTTAATTCCAGTACAAAATGTTTAAAATGTGAATGTACCCACCAAAACCATAAAAATGAAATATCTAATCTCTAAAGTGATAGAGGAAAAATGAATTAAAACACTGAATCCATCTAGAAAGCAGAAAAAAAGTAGAGAATTAACAAAAAGTGTAATGAATAGAAAACCAAAGTTAGAATCAAACTAATAAGCAAACATTAAAGTATGTAAGATTTAGTTTCACAGTTAAAAGAGAGTCTGATTGCATTAAAAATAAAATTCTGCTAATTCTGTTGTTTAAAAAAGACACAGGAAAATATACACTCACAGAGGATGTAAGTTGAAAGAGGATGAAGAAACACGTTAGAAAAACTGAAACTAAAAGAGAAATGGAATAGCAGCTTTAAATACTAGCATATGATTAAAATATTATTAATATTTTAATATTAGATGGAATAGACATCATAGCAGAAATAAAAGTAAAAATCGCTGGGAAGAGAATCCTTCTGAATTTACATTCATCTACCAGGTAAACCTCAAATTGTATAAAGCCAATAGTTGCCAAATTACAAGGAGAAATTCACAAATCCATAATTATAGCAGGAGATTTAAACTTATCTGTTACAGTTTTTGACCCACTAGGCAAACATAACTAGTAAGAAAATAGGTGATTTTGACAACACAGTTAACAAGTTTGAGCCGATGATTATATATAAACATTGTTTCCAAAAGTTACAGAAAATATATTCATTTCTTCTTCACATGGATTTTTAAAATAAAAATTAGTGACTTAAGCTACAAAGCAAGTCTCCAAGATCTATCCATGAATCATTTTCCATAAGCAGCATTCCCCAAACACAATGCATTAAATTAAAAAAAATCAATAATAAAAGAAAGCTATCCCATTAATAACCCCACACAGAAAAATTTAAAACAACCACATCTAAATAATTATTGAATAGAAATAAAATCATGCAAATGACATATATTTAGAAATTAACCACAACAAGCACACTATCTTTCAAAGGTTATGATGTTCACCTTATAAAAAAGCACTTGGAGGAAGATTTATAGTTTGAAAGCTAGAAATTAGAAAGAAAGATTAAAACTAATCAATAGAGTAAATGAGAAGTCAGTAGAAGAAAGAAAACCATTGGATTGAGGATAAAAGTTAATGAAACCCAAGCAAGAGACAGAGAGGTTTAGCAAATCAGCCACGTTCCCACCTGTGGGCCATTTGCACGTGCTGTGCCTTTTGCTTAGAACATTCTCTTCCCAGGAATCCCCACGGTTTTGCTCTTTCAGATCTTTTCTCAGAAGTCATCTGCTCAATGAGACCTCACCAGCATCCTGTTGAAAATTTCATACCCAGCTCCTCAACATTCCTTAACATCTCTGCTCTTCTTCTTTTCTATAGTAATCATCAGCAACTATCATCTTTTACACATGCATTGAATTTATTGTCTGTGTCCTTCTGTAATCTACTTTGCTCTCTGCAGAATCTGCCGGTGCCTAGAACAATGTCTACCAGAGTGGTTCTTGATAAATACTTGTTGAATGAGGAAATGAATAAATTATTGAATGGCTATCTGGGTGATGGGTACACAGATGTTTGTCATATTATTTTCTATAGTTTTTGGTACATTTGAAATATTTGTAGTTAAAATTTGGAACTTTCTTTAATAAAATAACAGTGCCTATGTCTATGAATATAAACCAAAGCTTATATTATCAATATAAAAAGTTAAGAATGATTATCAGTATTTACATTTGTTCACTTACAACATATTTATCTATGTATATCATTTTTGCAATAACAGCAAAGGTAAAATAAGTCTTATATGTCTAGTTCTTATACTAAGTAAACTCTATTATCATTTTAAAGCAACTATTCTTTTTCAGAACTCGTGAAATTACCAGAAGTATGGCATACCATCTTACAGATTTATATAAAAGATCATTTGAGAATCCTTAGAAAAGAATTGCATCAAAAAACTCAATAAGGGAAGTAGAGGACACTGTATTATTTCAGTTTAACAATTTTTGAGAATATTTTTGGATTCAAATTTATCTAGTCTTCAAAACCTGGAAACAAAGTGGGCACCTGAAAGAATTGGGAAGGCATCTTTACCTCTACTCTTAGATATTTTTGTCTTTCTTCTCATTTTGTGTTCATGGATAGGTTAGAAATTCAGATGCATTTTCTGATGGTGAAAATTTAAAAATTTGTTGTAGAGAAGAGTGAAGGAAGTTAACTAACAATTGCCACTTATGGATAGATCACAGATTGGTTTTCTCCTCTCATCCCCCAGCTTTAACTTAAGTACAGTAATCAAGAACCTTCATTGTAAGGAGAAATTGTGCACATGAACTGTTACCAGAGTGAATCTTTTCATACTTATAAAGCGAATTCGTTACTATAAGACTAATTCTAGAAAATTAACTGAAATCAGACCAAATACATTAGATAATACATTATGACACAAAACTTGTTCTATTACAAAGGACCCTTTCTCTTCATAGAATAAACCATAAACTGAGAAAAACCTTTCCTTAAATCCAAGATAATTTTAATCTGCTGATTATGAGATTTTCAAAAACAGAATTTAAGTGAAAAATGTGGGTATGGAGAAATGAGAAATAAAACACAGTCACTCAACAGTCATGTGTAAACGTGTAGTGTTAAATCAGGTTATATTTTCCAAAGCTTTATTATGTATTAACTAATCAAAATTTGAGTGGGCAGAAAAGTGAAGTTCCAGGTGAAATTATACCATCATAAACTTTAATTCATGTATATACATATTCCTCGACAGTCCTTATTTAAGATCCACTTCAAACACAGAATGAATTTGCCTTGTGAGACTTCGTTAGGTAAGAAGCCTCCACAATATTGGGGTTTCTTCTGTGTTATCTTGAAGCAAAGACTATTAATCAGGTACAATAAAAAGGGAACTTCTGATTTCTAACCATTTTTAATATACAGTGAACATTTGCATCTGACATATTGCATTCTTTGGAGAAGCTATAAAATCTGAAAGGCCCAAATATAATTTTTTTTCTGTATTATTTTTGTTTTGCATTATCTTATGCAAAATGGAAAATACTCTTAAAAAGGCAACATCAGTGTTAGTGTAATGTGGATGATACTGTACAAGAAAAGTTTTAGCTATGTTGAGAAGTCATTGATAAAAAGCATGAAATCTTAAATAGGAATTCTTCCTGCTTAGTACATGGAGTAGTGCTAAAATAGTAAATAACAGCTTGTAAGGAAATTCTAGATTGCTTTCTGGAGGCAAATTATCAGGATGCTACTGATTATATTTACATAAAATAATTTGCTAAAGCAACCTCACTCCTCTCCTGCAAGCATTCCAGGCTTTAAGAAAGATTCTTTTTATTTTTTTTTTTTGAGGCAGTGTCTCACTCAGCCATCCTGGATAGAGTGCCCTGGCGTCATCACAGCTCACAGCAACCTCAAACTCCTGGGCTCATGAGATCCTCTTGCCTCCAGTCTCCCAAGTAGCTGGGACTATTGGCACCCACCCCAACGCCCAGTTAGTTTTTCTATTTTTAGTAGTGACAGGGTCTTGCTCTTACTCAGGCTGGTCTCCAACTCCTGAGCTCAAGCAATCCACCTGCCTTGGCCTCCCAGAGTGCTAGGATTACAGGTGTGAGCCACAGCACCTGGCCCAAGAAAGATCATTTTGACAACTCACTGACGCATCTGTTAGGAAAAAACTGGAAGATCTAATGAGAAACCAGGCGACTTAATCACAATGTTACAAATAAAACTTCTGCATTGCATTGCTTGAATTCCTTCTTTTCTTTTAAATATCGTCTCTGTTATTATTATTTTGCATTATTAAAGCCCTGCCATTCATAGTTTCCTAAGAATCATTAATTAAAATAAAAAAAAAAACCAAGAGATGGCTTGAGGCTAAAAAACAATAATAATGATATAATGATGAACAATAGTTAACAGTTACTTAGATCTTTCCACCATCCACACATACTCTCACACATGAATGCATATCTTTTGTGTGTGTATGTGTGTACCTATCCTTACGGCAACATTACAAAAGATTATAGATTAATTAAAAGAAAAGCCAGCCACAGAACAGTTAGGTCATATGCATAGGCGGTGTCAAAACCAAGACTAGGTTTCCTGTTTCCCATCTTTTCCCAGAACTCTTCTCACTTTACGTGCCCATGTCATCTACAATCATTAGCTACTTTACATGTAAGTAACTGGCCACAGAACTGCCTTTCCCACCCCAGCTGCCCTACCTAAAAGGCAACTCTCCGTCCTTGCTTCCATCCTTGCTTTGCAACGCCCAAGTAAGGGAAGAAAACGTATTCTTGGTATCTTAAGAAATAGAGGTAAGCATTTCTAACCCTGTTTCCTTTGCTATTTGGGGGTCTATGTACTCTTTGTACTTTGGTTTCCTATCCTTGTGGGTTACATTGGCTTTTGTGGGCTGCTGGAAAGTCAAATGGTCATGAATAATACAGTCTATGGGACCATTCTTTTTCAGATCTAGACTTTTGTGCTGATATATCTTGTAAATTGGAGATGCCCATACTTTTGTATAAAGGAAAATATATAATAAATGACATAATTTAAGGCAATGGCTCTATCCTTAGGAGCCTCGAATAACCATGATTGTGCCAAAAACATCTCAGAGTGAATCAGAGTAGCAGATTAATACCACAGGTTCTTTGTGTTGCTCTCCAGTGTAAATGGAAAATTCCTGTCATCGGGGTGCAGGCCGGAAGCCCCAGCCCCTCACCACTAGGAATGCATAAAGAGGCTTTCATGTCTCCCGAGGCTTCTGCGGCTTGGGCCCTTCTGGCAGGGCTCCAGTGATATAGGCGGCATGATGTAAGAACCAGATGTATGTGCGTTTGTATCATTTCCTGGCTCCTCCTCCTCTCCCGACCTTGCCATGCTGGTGAGGCTCTTCAATCTCCACCCCCTTCCTCCTTACATTGTCTTCCCAGGTGAGCTCATCCTGTTGCACGGCTTTAAAGAGCATATATGTGATGTATTGATAAATCTAAATGCGTCTCTGCTCTCTCCTCTGAACTCCAGACTTCTTTATTTCTGTTTCACTAACAGGCATCGCAAACTTACGAAGTCCTAAACACAACTCAACTTCTTTCCTGCATTCTCCCTCCTCCAATCTGATCCTCCCTCAGTCTTCCCAAATTTTGTGAATGGTACTGCCTAGTGGTGCAAGCCAAAAATCTAGGATACACCAGTCTTTTTCAAACTTATTTTATTTAGCAGATTTACATAATAGGCACAGTACTTACTAGTGAACGCAGTTCGAAGCCTGCATGTGTTTGTGCGCGCACACACACACACACACACACACTCCATCCATATGCAATCCTATATGGTGGCCACTATTAGCACCTTTCTCCAATTTTATGGACAAGGAAACCGAGAACAAATTACTTGCCCAAAGTTACAAAGTGGTAGAGACCAGAGTGAGAACATGAACCCATGGAGCCCAGATCCAGAATCTAAGATCACAGCACTGGGTATTGTTGTTTCTTATTCACATCCAACCCACCATCCAGACCTGTGTTTCTACTGTAGATACCCAAATCTGAATGCTGCCCACCACTCCACTGTCTCAGACTTAATCCCAGCCATCTTCATCTCTCCTCTGGCCCCCCATACACAATGGCTTCCCTACCCTAGGCTGACAATCATTCTCCACCAAGACATCAGAGTGCTTATTGTGAAGCAGGAATCAGTTGGTATCTCCTTGCCTTCTAGGTAGTTTCAGTGGCTTCCACTAAGTGCTGGGAAGGCCCACATGACCTAGGCCCTGCCTAACTAACCCCAGTCATCTCTTTCCACCCCATCATCTCATTTCACTCCAGCAGCACTGGCCTTTCTGTCTTTTAAACATTGAAACTGGTTCCCTCCTCAGGACTTTGCTCTTGCTCTCTCCTTTGTGGGGAGCATTCTTCCTCCAGGTCTTTGGCTGCATCTTTCTCATCATTTCAGCAGAGAAAAAACTCTTCTGAACTCCCCAACTACTGGGTCCTCTCTCTATAACCAGCAACTTGGTATCTCATTACTCTGCCTTATTTTCTTAGTAGATTTAGCAATATCTGAAATTAACTGTTATATCTCTTAGTTTATGTGTTAACTGTCAGTTTTCTCTCACTGTAATGGAAGTTCCATTGAGACAGGGACTTTGTCTTTCCTACTTCTAGAAAAGAAATCCCTAAAGACCATATTAGGCCCCCAAATACAGGATAGTTGAGTGAATGAACCTAGGCTCTGTCAATTAAAAGCAGTGACTTTCCTCTAATTTTTTTCATCATTCTGAGACTTAAGTTTGTACATCAAAATGGGGATAATTTCATTAATATTTTGGAGACTTTCTGAGGATATTTCAGAGATTGAAGGAGAAATAAGAATTTTTCTCAAGACTTTATAGATATAACATGCTATTAATGAATTGTATATAAACCAAATGCATAATTTTAACAAATATAGTATAATAAAATTTGGGGCTCATTAATATTTTGTCATATGTGCAAATGTTTAGTTTCACACTAATCAAAAGAAGTCTATTTCCATCCCAGTTCCTAGATATAACAAAGCTACTTATAATTTTAGATTCCATTAATTAAAAGAAAAATATTATATGCTAGATATGTATACATGTGTATATACACACACATTCATATGTATGGTTGAACTATTTGAAATTGCTGACATTTGACTATTTTTGGCCAAGAAAATGATCATTGAAATGGTTTGATCTTATATATTATAGGTATAATAAATATATTTACATGCACACATATGTGTATACAACCTCATATTGCAGGAAACACGGAATCATCTGATTATTTACCTGAAACTCTCATAGTAAAAAAAATAATTAAGCTAGCATACTTAAGGCATCTAGGCCAAACAAGAAAATATAAAATTGGGACTAAAATTGAATTTCAGTTAAACATGTATAAGAATTTGCTTGAGTTTAATATTAAACACAGTTATGATGCTACCTATGCATTATGGGGAAAGTTCAAGAATCCCTACCAAATTTCAAGTCTGGGCATCCAAGGCATGAATTACCACCCATATTCTTTTAGAATTACCTTTATAATTGATTTGTCACACCACTGTCTTGATAAAATATAGGCACTGGAAGGGGTGACAGTCTAAATATTTAACTACAAGGTTGATCAGAAGTGAATAACTTGTATGGCCATCCTGGCAAAACCTCAGAGAGCCCTTTGCTATGAAGAATTTGAAACTCATCTTGGCCATACCAAAAAACTTCCCCTAACCTGAAAACCTAATTAGAAAAAACAAAAAACAAAAACCACACTAAACCAAAGAAAGCCAAAACAAAAAACCCCTTCTTATATCATAATGTCAGATCTCTTTGTAGATAGATGACATAATTTTGGGTCCACTTCATAGTTAGAAAATAATTGTCTTGCATGAATAATCTAAAAGCAGGTCAAAGTTACTAAATTTATAAATCAGGTTTTTAAAATTTAAATTCAATACCTAATATGAGCTTTGAAAAATCTATTTATTAATTCCTTAGTTACATTTTTGCAGTCCTTTAAAAGAGAAACACTTGTATTGTCCTAAACAAAACAAACAACTCACGAGTTTGAGGAAATGGTAATTAAAAACTATATGCAACTGGCCAAAAAGTGATCATTGAACTGGTTTGATCTTGTATATTATACTATATATCTGTCTCTGCATCCCCACTTTGTAGTAACTCTGTTATTACTTTATAACGTGCTCAACTTAAAAATGTCTTCTCATTTAAAAAATTCACATAGTAACACATTAAATTTACTTAGTTTTTTGGTTTAAATATTAAGTCAATTTTCTTTAGCTTCTACTATTATTTGTAAGGCATAATGTTATTAGTGGAAAACAGTAATATTACATAAAACTTACCACATATTAACGTCTTCAATTTAATATGTTTTTGCATATATTTACTAACATTTTTGAATCATTAAACACTGATTCTTTGAAAAAATTTAATTTTTTAAGTTTTATTTTGAAAAGGAGCCAAAAGATGCATAATGCATGAAAATTAGAAATATATATTTTTTATAAAGAAAATTTAACTTATTAAAAAAATCATCAAGCGTATTTTTAAAACTTCAATATTTCTCCCCTACATATACATACTTTCAAGTTATTTGTAATTTTCTCATAAATAATTCATGATTGCACTCCAGGCTAAGGACTTGGCATATTTTACATTTATTAGCTGTAACTTCAAGTTCACCTGTGCTCCAGAGGTCTCCCACACTGGAAAAACCTGCATAAAGTATTAGGAAAACACAAATACCTAAAAAAGTTAACAAACTGCCAGAGGCAATAGATAAACACAGAACACCAAAGACCTTGTTATACATAACTAGACCACAATTTTACTATAGCATAGCCAAGCTTACTCTAGGATTTATTCTATTTGCAACCATCTATATACTTTAATTTGCTAATTCCACAGGACATGGTAGTGTAGTAAAATAATCTTTAATGCATTTACGACACATATGGACTATCATTTTCATTTGGAGATATTAGATTGACTTGTAATTGACAATGTAATGAAGAAAGTTGCTAAGAGTTCATTTTAGCTAATTTATATCAGCTGCTACATCAGCAGACACTAACTCCTATGAACAAAAGAAATAAATCAGGAGCTAAATGATACATATTGGTAGATATTCTTGATTGGAAATGCAAGGGACAGATGAAAAGCAGAGACTATAGTAAATACTTCTTTAACCCAAGATCTCTCTACCACATTAACAATCTCAAAATTGATAATGTTTGTCAAAGTACTATTAGCAAAAAACAGCATAAAATAATAAAATAATAAGGTAATTACTGAGGAGATTGTAATGCTTTTAAAAAATTTGTTTGTGCTGAAGCATGGTGGGAGGGTCACACTTTTAATCCTAGCACTCTGGGAGGAAGAGGCAGGAGGATCACTTCAGCTCAGGTGTTCAAGGTCAACCTGAACAAGAGTGAGACCTTGTCTCCACTAAAAATAGAAAAACTAGCCAGGAATTAGGGAGGACATCTGTAGTTCCAGCTACTTGGGAAACTGAGGCAGAAGGATTGCTTGAGCTGAGTAGGTTGAGGTTGCTATGAGCTAGGCACTCTGGTTTGGGGCAACAGAGTGCGACTCTGTTTCAAATGAAAATTTTTTTTTATTTACTTGATCCATGATGTTGATAAATACAACTAACCATTTTTAAATTTATCTCAGATAAGATGAGAGACAACAAAGTTAAAAAAAATTCTGAAAATTTGCTTCTGGTGTATACCAGAATCTTTTCATGCCATATATATTTTCCTCAATACTTTCTTTCCTTACTCTCTTCCCACATCTTTTGGAGAAAAAAAAGAAAGAAAAAAGAAATAGTTGCATACTTCTTTTTAACTCAAACTACTGTTTTAAGGACATTATCATAATACCCATTCAATATGAAATCAGATTAAGATAATCAGGATTGTTAGAGACACTGGTAACTCTGCAGAAGAAAGCATAGATCCTGAGAAAGACAACAGCATGTTCGGCCTCAAGTTACCTTCACATTTTTTGACAAACAATGTCCAGTGTTCCATCAATAATAATCAGGCATATGAAAAGAAAACCAATTTGATTCAACCAGTAGCACCAGCAGACAATAAACACCCAAAATATCTAAATAAAAGCAATAAAAGTAAAATAAAGCCATTTTATATTAAAACAAAACCCAAAACCTGAATGAAATCATCATTACACTAAAAGAAATCCTATATGTAACCTGAGAGATGCAGGAAGGAATGATGAACATATGTGATTGTAAAAAACCATAATAATAAGAATTATTAAAAGATTTAAATTATATAAAAATCAAATACCTAACAATAGCACATAAGTCAAGAGGGATGAAAAAGTAGTTAAAGTATTCCAAATTCCCAAATTTCCCACAAAGGAATAAAGCTATTAATTTGCATTATACTTTGACCTTGTGATTGGGGCATAGATGCATCCTGTACTCTCAATGTTAACCAGTAAAAAAATGCAAGACAATGTAAAAATAACAAGCTAATGGAAATGACACAATGCAGTTACAAAACAATATTCAATCCAAAATTAGGAAATCAAGGAGAGAAAAAGAAATATAGAATAAGAAGAACAAATAGATTGTACATATTTAAGCATGTTAGCATATTTGAACTCAAATCACTAATTACATTAAACATAAAAGGACTACATTCTTGCTGAAAAGGCAAATATAATCAAACCAAAGGAAAAAACAAAGTTTACTTATTTACTATTTGTAAAGACACACATCTAAAATATAAACACATAGAAAATCAAAAACTAAAAGAATGAAAAATAATAAACTGTGCAAACACTAATAAACGAAAGTTGTTTTTATATAATTTAATGTCAAAGTAGAATTGAAGCAAAAACATTGAAGGGATGTTTTATTCTTATAAAATTTTATTTTGCCAGAAAATTACATTAGTTCTAAATTTATATCTAAGTAATTCTCAGCCTTTTAAAAAAATTATCATCCTGCTCCTTAAAGGAACCTTTTCAGATACTGTATTTCTTTTTCTAATCATATTTTCCACAAGGAAATTTTAATACCATGTGCGCCATGGTATTACAAGATATTGTGTTTTTCTTTTATGTACTGAAACTCTTTGGAGAACCACAGATCATTATGATACATAAGATTTTTTTTTTCTGGCTCCCCCCAAACCATTTATCATCCCCATTCTAACAGCGTAGAATCAATATAGTAATTTGCAAATGTATGACTGTCAGAATTCTTGGGTGGTATGATTAGCCAAATAATCTATACATGAAGTATTACAATTTGCATGTGAGTTTAAAAAGGTTGATGATAAATTGATTTACAAAAATTACTTGCTTTTTTATGTATCAGTAACAAAAAGTTAAAATTAAAATTGAGGACATATTGTTTAGAATAAAATCAAAACACTAAGTGCCTAGTAATATATCTAGCTATAAATGCATGAAATGGTTGCAAGCACAGCCAGAGTAGATTACTGAAAGAAATAATTAAGACCTAAATAAATGGGAGGATGCTCATGAATTGGAAGACTCAGAAAAGATGTCAGTCTCTCCATATTGATTGAACCCTACTGGTGTTTTGATGTTTAGGGAGGAATCTAATTCATACAGAAATGTAAAGAACCAAAAAAATCTTGAAGAAGAATAAAAAAAGATTTCACCAATGGGAGAAAATATTTGTAAGATATATAATGATCCATGGGATAAGAAATATATAAAGAATTTCTATACATTAATATACAAAATAACTTGATCAGACACTTTACAAAAAAGTATTTTTATGGTCAATATTCAAGTGAAAAGATGCAGAAACTCAGCAATCAGGGAAATGAAAGCTAAAACCAGGATAAGCTAATACTACACAACAACCAGAAATTCTAATATGTAAGATTAGTGAAGAAATAGAACAAAAGAACATATATTATTGGTGGATTATTTTGGTATAAATTATTTCAATCACAGCTGAGCAACTTAGAATTTTCTACCAAAGGTGAACATAAACATTCCCTGTGGCCCAGCTACTTAGTTCCTAAATATATCCTCAATAGAAATACACATACATGTGCACCAAAAGACAGGTACATGAATATTCATGCCAGCATTATTTGTAATGTTAAAAACTGGACACAATTCAGATGTTTCTCTACAAAAGAATGGGTAAATAAATATTGTCTAGTCAAATAATCAAATATCATGCAATAATGAAAATGAACAAAATAAAATTATACGTCACAACCTCAAGACTGAGTCTCAAGATATAATGTTGGATAAGGGATGGAGAAGTTATGATGGGATTTCTAAGGTGCCAAAAATGTAATAATATTCTGTTTTGTGACTTAGGTAACATTGATACAGAGGTTCACTTACAATAAGTGAACAATGCTGTATATTTATATGTTAGGTTTTTCTGTTGTATGTGCTATAGCTGCAGTCCCTCAACTTTTGGCACCAGGGACTGGTTTCACAGAAGACGATTTTTCCGTAGACAAGGGTGTGATGTGTGGGGGCAGTGATGGTTTCAGGATAACTCAAGTGCATGACCACCTCAAGTGCAATCTCCACCTCAGATTCTCATAAGGAGTGCTTAACCTATATCCTTTGCCTGAGCAGCTTACAATGGGATTCATGCTCCTGTGGGAATCTAATGCTACTGCTTGTCTGATAGGAGGTAGAGCTCAGGTGGTTATGCAAGTGATAGGGAGTGGCTGTAAATACAGATGAAGCTTCACTTGCCCACACCTGTGTGGCCTATGCATGGGGACTGCCATGCTATAGTTTAATACAGAGAGTAAAGAAAAAAAAAAAAGAAAAACATCGTATTTCTCTTAAATGTTGAAAGCCCCAACAATACTGTACACAAAATAATTATAACTCTATGAAATAATTTTTAAATTTATAAGCAAATAATACCAGTTGAGACACTCACATAATGTTACTCTCTTCCATACTCTGTCCTAAGCATTTTACAAATGAAAACTTCATGTTTGTAAAAGTCATATCAGGTAGATACTATAAACGCGTTCATCTTATAAATAAGTAGAGTGAAGTCTGGAGACATTAAGTAACTTACGGTCACAGAGCTAATAAATGAATTGTATTAAATGTCACCAAATTGTGTGCTGTTGACCATTATGCTAAACTCAGAACAAAAGTTCTGAAGTTACTTCATTTATTTTCTTTCTAAAGAATTGCATTAAAAGAGAAAATATTTTAAAGTGGCTGTGTTGTCCAATGCACTGTTTTGTTGTTTATGATGGGACTATTATGCAAACAGCTTTTACACACATATTGTCCAGATTAAGAAGGGCCTCTCTTTGATATCTCGCTCTCCTGTGCCCACGCATGGGCACTTGGGGCCAACATCTTCATTGAAAAACAGAACAATATTTCTCAATTATTTTATTTATAAGCCATTGAAATATTTTTCTAGTACTTAACCCTTTTTAATGATTAAAATAAATTTGTAGAGAAAAATTTAAAATGTTAATTTTGGTCATTTCAAACTGCTGTCACCCAAATTCCTATCTCTTTTATGTTGACCTGTTTTATTTTAAATTAAAGATTATTCTTTACTCCAAACAATAATAAAGGTCCAGAAAAATGAAAAGTAAAAATTACTCAATATATAAAAAATGACTAATGCTTACATTTTCCAAATCAAACTAAAAACCAAATTAAAATTAGGTTTTCAGTTAATTGAAAAACCAGGAACACTCATCGTAGGACATGGAAACACACTTATTTCTATCACATAGAAAACAACTTTTTTCTTAGATTTAATGACCTTTTCTAAATCAAGGCATTCTTTAGACTTCTGTATTACTGAAGCATCTCCTTTTACAAGAATGCTTTCTACACTTTTGTGAATGACTGAGCTCTTTCATCTGACTGGACACAGCTGGCAAGTAGCATAAAGAGAAAGGGAAATGAAGGTCTTTTTTTTTTCCTCCTGGAAAAGCAAGAAATGTATAATTCATATTCAAACTAAAGAAGTAATAGTGGCTTGCATACTGCACAAACCACATGTCTTCATATAAGTAATGTTTTCTATTATTTGATGAATAACTGATATTATAGTACATCTTATTTTAAAGATCTGCCTAGGACATATGATTTCCTTAAACACTATTTGAATAAATATTAAGAGAAATCTTATATGTTTAATTAATTTGAAAAATTAAACCAAACTAAAACAATTTTGAAACAAAATTTAGTTAAAATGTTCAAACAAGAAAAATATATACAATAAAACATGTATATTCAGTTTATGAAGAAACATCTCAGATAGTTTCCACATGTGACAGACTGAGTTTTCTTAGACATATATCCACACTGGAAGGAAGTCTGAGCTTCATTAAGCCCCTCATTTTATACATGGGGAAACTGGTGCTCAGAGAGGTGATTGACTCTGCTAGTTAAGCAGGAGTGAGAGGGTCCATCCTCACTTCAGTATTCTTACTTCTAGGGCACTCTCTGCTCCCAAGCAGGGTCAAAGCATATGGAAGAAATTCAGTCAGGATTGAGGGAGGGAGCCAATGAAGGAAGTTAAAGAGAAATTGGAACCCTTTCTTCTTTACCTTCTAATTTTTCTTTTTAATATCACAAGATAATAAAAAAAGTCAGTTTTTTTTCCATTGTACATGTAACAAATTTTTAGAGGGAAAGTTGAACAATTCTGGAGTTATATATGTGAAAAGTAAGTCTTGTTTCTTTCCATACTCCAAGTTTTCCTCCGAGAGACATCATTTTGTTAAGTTCCTTTATTTGAATTTTTAGAAATTTTCTATAAGGGTGAGTGAATGTGTGTATTTATGAGCATGTTAATGCAGGATTTTTTTCCCACTTAATACATCTGGAAAATCATTCCAGATTTTTTTTCACATAGAACTATCTCATTCTTTTAAGTAACTGTATTCTATTACATAGATTTAAGATAACTATTCAGCAGTTCACTTACTATTGAGCTTAGCTTATTTCTGATTTTTTTAAGATTACACACAATGTAAAAGTATATTCATTGACTAAGATTTACCATGATCACAGAATATGTAAAACATCCTCAGATTTCAAGTTTTGACCAATTCAGGTATATGGTAGCCTCCCCCTGTGGACACTTGGACCCCTGGAAACATATCCTCATTTAGACTGGACTCCCCTCTCATGCCAGGGAAAGAGAAGAAGATTCTTAGAAATCAAGTATATTTCACTCATGTATAAACTCCATTTTTGAGCAGAATCCTTTTGTGTGTTTGAAGCAGTGGGCAGTAATGATGGTTTTCATTTTGTAGAAAGGATATTTTATATATTCTCTATACGTTAATTTTGACAGTGTAGAACACAGAAGGAATTAATAAGAAAAAAATCTGCTAAAACCCAATTATAGCACAAGAATACAGGGAAAAGGGAAAGGGAGGGCAGGGGAGGGGGGAGGATGGGTGGAGGGAGGGCAATTGGTGGGATCACACCTACGGTGCATCTTAGAAGGGTACTGGTGAAACTTATTAAATGTAGAATATCAATGTCTTCATATAGTGATTAAGAAAATGCCATGAAGGCTATGT
>CAUYRH010032110.1:0-14869 GCA_963574655.1 Perodicticus potto | reverse complement strand
ATTTTTATCCACCTGATTAATGTAACATTCATGATATTTTCTCATTTACTATGTGAAAACAATTTTGATCCGTATTTAGAAGATTTCTCCTGACCCTTCACATATGCACCACAAGTGTGATCTCACCCTTTATCGTCTCTCCTATGTGGCTTTTTATAGAAAAAAGATTGGTTACCTTTGTTCTGCATGCTTGTTCCATACTTAGCATTCTCTGTCTTTTTCATTTTCGCCATTCCGGTGGGCAGGTAGTACAATAATGTTGCCCAACTTTTGATATAAGTTTTTGGCCAGCAAAACTTATATTGTCTTGTGTTTATTCAAGTCTTTTTTTACCATTTAGCTGCAGAATTATTTTTAGGAGATTTTTAATTTTTTAAACATATGCTGGGGATACAATACTTCGTTGGAGGTATCTCTTTTGTGTGTGCTCTCTCTCTCTCTCTCTCTCCCCCCCTCTCTCTCCCCCCCTGTATCTCTGTTTCAGAAATATTTTCTCCCAATCTTTGTCTTACCTTTATATTATCTCAGTGGTATTTGGATGACCAGAACCTGTTACCTTTAAAGAAAAAAATTGGGATTTTATTAAAGACATTTTAAAATAAAAACTGGTAAATTTTTGTATGGCAAAGACATACATTTACATTTTAGAGTAGTATAATTTACATTTGTTAATGGTAATGTTAATGGTAATTTTACAACTGCTTTATTGTTGAAAAGACAACAGAATTTGACCTTAATACTTGGGGAACTAATTAATTCATTTTTTGGTTTAAGAAAATTAACTATTTAAATAAAGTCTTCATTAAGTTGTTACCATTTTCATTTTAGATATTAAGCATGAAAATGAAACACTACTGAATCCTGAAGAAGTGGCTTCTCTGGAGGAGTATATTCCTACTCGACATACGAGTGTTACTCTCCTCAAATGTACTTGCACCATTTTCATGGCTGAATTCAACTTGTTAGAACATTTGCTACCTGTCATTCTGGGAGAAAAGGTATGTTTTGTGATTCACTATGTTTTTCCTTTCATGCATCTGTTTTTTGTCATTTAAGAAAAGAATATTTGCTCTTATAGTTATCCATGATGAAGTAAAATTGTTAATTCTTGAAAAGCAATTTAAATATATACATTTTAATAAAATAAACTTAAGCTAAGGATATATAAAGAAATGTTGAATAGAATGGACCTGGAAGTTAGACCATTTATTAGCTATTATGCCTTAGGTAGTTGTTTTTACATCTCTAAACTTTGTTTTCTTTTTTTTAAAAACAAAGAATATTATATTTTTCCAACCTGGTTGATGGATGTAGCCAATATAGAAACAATAAGACCAGGTAGATTTAGACAGTTTATTACTCACATAGAGAGCAAAATCAATAATGGTGTAAATTCTCACTGTTCCTTGTTCCAACTAAAGGGCCAAATGATTTCCAGCGTGTGTGGTGGGGTACCCTATTGGCAAGGATTTATTCTCACATGGCAGCTAAGCAGTTATGTACAGCCTGTTACTGATAATTGGAAAGCCCTGTGTCATGCTTGTATGAGGAATGCTGATAAGAAACTGTTTCATGACAGCTTCTCCCAAGGTGGGAAAGTGAATGAGAAATGGTCTTTTAGCAGCTCTTCACAAGGTCAACTGTCTTTCCCTGTTCATAGAGTATTATAGCAGATTCTATGACAAGTTAGGTATGTTATGGTAGAACCTTGACTTCGTGGCATAGGTTTGTGTAACATTGTGAGGGTCCTGGCTCAGACTGCTTCCCCTATAGTACCTAGCTCCTAGGATTATTTTGAGGGTTCACATCAGAATTGAGCAAAAAGTACAGTGATTTACCATATACTTCCTGCCCTCTCCCACATGCATAGCTTCCTTATCAACATACCTCAGTAAAGTGGTATGTATGTTTGTTATAATTGATGAACCTACCTTGACACATCAATATCATTCAAAGTCCGTAGTATACACTAGGGTTCACTCTTGGTGTTTTGTGTTCTATGGGTTTTTACAAATGTAGTATGACATGTATCTACCATAACAGTATTATAGAGTAGTTTCAATGCCCTAATAACCTTCTGTGCTCCTCCTATTCCTCCTTCTCTTCCCTCCAATCTCTGGCAACCTCTAACCATTAATATTTCTTCTGTCTCCATTGTTCTGCCTTTCCCAGAATGTCATGTAGTTGGAATCATACGATATATAGCCTTTTGACATATAGCTTCTTTCACTCAGTAATATGCATTAAGGTTCCTCTAGGTTTTTTCTTGGCTTGATAGTTCATTTCTTTTTAGCACTGACTAATGTTCCCTTGTGGGTGCATTTTTCCCTTTTGAGTTCTTTGAGGATACTTCCTTCCAAAGGGTTGTATTAGTTTACAGTCCTACCAGTAGTATTAAAGTGTTTCCTTCTCTCCACATCTGTGCCAGCATCTGCAGCTTTGAGATTTTGTGATGTTGGCTATCTTGACTCGGGTTAGGTAATATCTCAGGATGGTTTTGATTTGCATTTCTCTGATGATTAGGGATGATGAGTATTTTTTCGTATGTTAGTTAGCCATTTGTCTGTCTTCTTTAGAGAAGGTTCTATTCATGTCTCTTGCCTGTTGATATAAGGGATTGTGGCTCTTTTTATGCTGCTTAATTTGCCTAGTTATCAAGTTCTTGTCTGATTCATAATATGCAAATATCTTTTCATAGTATTTATTTTATACTATTAATTTCATACAATTTCATAGTATTTATTTTTTATTTAAATTGAGGGAAGAAAACAGACATTGTATGTCTTTATTATCCTTTTTGGGTCCATGGGCCTTGTACTGGTGTTCCTCTTTGATTTGTGATGTTAATAATTTGTTAATTCTTAATATTAAATATTCTTTCTTTTTTCTTTAGTTAGCCTGGATAGAGGCTTATTGATTTTTGTTGATTTTTTTAAAGAAGTAGCTTTAGGTTTTGTTGATTTTTCTATTGGTTTCCTGTTTTCAATCTCATTGATTGCTGTTTCAATTTTTATTTAATTTAATGTTTAATTTTTATAATAGTTTTATTTATTTCATTTTTTCTGCTTATTTTGGATTTAATTTGCTCTTCCTTTTCTAGTTTATCCTAAGGTGGAAGGCTAGGTGATTGATTTCGGATTTTTCTCTTTCCTTGTATAGGTATTCAATGTTGTATATTTCCCTCTAATTACTGCTTTCATTGCATCCCACAAATTTCGATAAGTTGTATTTTCACTTTCACTTGATTCAAAGTATTTTTAATTTTTCATGAGATGTTTTCTTTGATCCGTGTACTATTTAGAAGTATGTTGTTTAACCTCCAAGTATTTTGAGATTTTTCAGTTATATTTCTTTGGTGATGTCTAGTTTAGTTATATTGTGGTCTGAGAGCAAATGTTGGATGATTTCTATTCTTTTAAATTTGTTTAGGTATGTTTTATGGCCTAGAACATGTTCTATCTTGGTAAATATTCCATGCAAACTTTTACGGAATTCTGTTGTTGCTGAAGGAGACAGTCCATTATATCCAGGATTATATCCAGCTGACTGTGATAACTTTAAGTTCAACTATGTCCTTATTGATTTTTTTGTGTTGGATTTGTTTATTTTTGATAGGGGTTGAAGTCTCTAACTAAAATAGTGGATTCATGTATTTTGTTCCTGAAATTCTAGCAATTTTTCTTCATATACTTTGACACTAAGTCTTTAGGCATATATGTGTTAAGGATTGTTATGTCTTCTTGCAGAATTGACCTCTTTATTAATACTTAATCCCTTTATCCTGGATAACTTTCTTAAATCTGAATTCTGTTCTGTCTGAATTTAACATGGCTACTCCCATTTTTTTTTTTTTTTTTTGATTAGTATGAGTATGGTATGTACAAGGTCTGACAATTAAGTTTCCAAACTCATCCTTGAAAAAGTGCTGAATGCCTTATTGCTGAATATAACTACAGTCACTCCACTTGTGAATATAGGCACTGACTCTAGTGCTTAGTCAACACTTCAAGAGAATTTTGCAGCTCTTTTCGTGGAATGACCATGAGAGCTATCATCATATGGCACACAAAAACATGCAACAAAAATAATGAATGCCACTCACGAAGACTCTGCCACGTTTGCACAAACACAGCTGTGTGACACTGATATCAAGGTTATGAAACCATAGTGAATTGTTTTTACAGTGCTGCCAGTGTAAGCACATAGTGGCAAGTTCAAGAAGTTAATTGTCAGACCTTGTATGACCATAGCTCTTATGATCATTCTAAAAAAACAATTGCTTTGAAGAGTGTACTAGGCACTGGTGTCAGTGCATAACTTCTTTTTTCTTTCTTTCTTTTTTTTTTTATTAAATCATAGCTATGTACATTAATGCAATTATGGGGTACAAAGTCCTAGTTTTATATACAATTTGAAATACTTTCATCAAACTGGTTAACATAGCCTTCACCACATTTTCTTAGTTATTTTGTTAAGACATTTACATTCTACACTTAGTAGATTTAACATGTACCCCTGGAAGGAAATACCTCAAAGGTGACCATAGTGATATTTAGCAGTGATGTATGTAGCACTTTTTCTAGGGCGAGCTCACAAACCTAATTGTCAGAACTTGTATTTCTCCATTTAATCTGTGTGTGTCCTTATATTTAGAGTGGGTTTCTTGTAGCAGTGTATAGTTGGGTCATTTTAATTTGCTTGCTCTCTCTTTTAATTGGTACATTAAGTAAAATTGGGTTTGTATCAGCCATATGTATTACTATTTTCTATTTGTTACCCTTGTTCTTTGTTCCTGTTTTGTTCTAATCTTTTCTTGCCTTTTTGTGGTTTTAATTGAGCATTTATGAGTCTTTTTTTATTATCATATCTGCTATACCTCTTTTTAAAATCTTGTTAGTGTTTGTCCTGTAGTTTGTATGATATCTTTACATCTAACTCAAATCCACTTTCAAATAACACTATACCATTTTATAGGTAGTGTGAATTCTTTACAAAAAACAAAGAAATTTAATTCTACCTTCCTAACCTTCGTATGTTTGCTATGACACATTTTTCTTACATATAAATTTGCATAAACCTATATATATATATACACACATACATAAGCATACAAAATTGAATGTATTGTTGCTATTATTATCTTCAATTAACTTATGTTTTATATCAATTCAGAATAAGAAAAATTAAAAGTTTTTATTTTACCTTACTAGATAACTAGTATTCTAGAATTTCTTTGAACATTTCTTATAAAGTGAGCCTACTGGCAACAATTTTTTTAAATTTTTGTTTGTCTGAGGAAGTCTTTTTTTTCATGTTCACTTTTGAAATAGAATAGCATAGGGTACAGAAATCCAGGTTGGTTGATTTTTTTTTTTTCCCCTTTAAACACTTTAAATACTTAATTTTGCTCTGTTCTTGCTTGCATGTTTTTGAGTGTAGCTCAGATCTAATTCAGTTGTTGTTCCTCAATAGGTAAACCAGATTTTTCCTATGGCTTTTTTTTTTTAAGAAATTTATTTTTGGGCGGCACCTGTGGCTCAATGGGCAGGGCGCCGGCCCCATATACCAAGGTTGGCAGGTTCAAACCCGGCCCTAGCCAAACTGCAACAAAAAAAATAAAAAAAAAGCTGGGCGTTGTGGCAGGCGCCTGTAGTACCAGCCACTTGGGAGGCTGAGGTAAGAGAATTGCCTAAGCCCAGGAGTTGGAGGTTGCTGTGAGCTGTGTGATACCATGGCTCTCTTCTGTGGGCGATAAAGTGAAACTCTGTCTCTACAAAAAAAAAAAAAAAAAAGAAATTTATTTTTGATTTTCTATAGTTTTAAGATTTGCCTAAGTGTAATTTTTTTTTGGTATTTATCCTGCTTGGTGTTCTCTCAGTTTCCTGGATCTGTGGTTTGGTCTCTGACATTACTTTGTGGAAACTCTTAGTTATTATTGCTTTAGATGTTTCTTGTTTCTTTTTTTCTTCTCTTTTTTTCTATTATGTGTATGTTAATGTCTTTTGTCATTGTCCTTGGATATTCTGTTTTTTTAGTCTACTTTTCAATTTTGGCTTTTTTTTTTTTGAGATACCCTCAAACTCAGAGATTCTTTCTTCAGCCATGTCATGTTATCCAATATGCTCATAGAGAAAATTGTAGTGAGGAGACCTCATTGAGAGGACAACCTCCAAATCTTCATGTAATTTCCTTTATACTGTTGGCTAACTACTAAGCTGCCCAGGTGCAATGCAAGACTTAGAATACACAGAAGAAAATACAGTCTACATAGCAAAGTGGAAATTTGACTATTTGCATGGTACTATCAACAATTATAGTTTAAGCCCTGCCATTTTAGCACCTGAGACCCTCCTTTGAAACCTTGTAAGAGCCATACCATAAGGGTAAAAGCAAATTAAAATAGATTAGTTCTCTGAAAGCCTAATCCAGTCCTGGATTGGACTATGATGATATGCCTGTATTCTATCTACTTGACAAAAGATATTTAACTTATTTTGGAGGAAGATTATATTATCAAGAGCCTCTATCATTTTTTTATCCAATGAAGTCAGGTCCCTAATAAGAAATTATGGGGTATACTAAAAAAGATAGAATCAGTTGAATTAAATATAATGAAAAAAATTAAAAATAGAGATAGACATGATTAAGATATTGAAGTTTTTAAATATGGACTTTAAAGTAACTATGGTAAGTTCAAGGAAAATAACAAAGAGGCAGAATATTTCAAAATAGACCTAAATACACAAAAAAGAACCAAGTTAAATGTGAAATAGGAATGTACTAGTATACAGTAGAAAAAGTATAGAAACAAACATATCGTTTAAATGATACCTAAGAAAAAGATTGCATGGTTATTTTAATATCAGAAAAGGTAGATACTAAGGTAAGAAGTATGATTAGAGATAAGGAGACCCAGTCGTAGTGCTAAAAGTGTGACATGTGGACTCAAAAAATGAAAAACATACATAATTCTCAAGAATGTTATGTTGTCTGAAAGAATGTATATTGTATATTGCCATTTATACAGAGTTCAAGAGTGAAAACTAATTTATGGTGACTGAAGATAGAATATTGGCTATCTCTATTGGGAATTTGATATTGCTTTGAATGGGACATGGGACACCTTCTGGGGTGCTTCAGCTAGATATTAGTTAAAGATGTAAAAATTCATGAGCTCTACACTTTGGATTGATGTAGTTTACATACTTCTTAATAATCCAAAATAAAATCATTTAAAAAAAGCAAGGTAATTGTTGAATAAGTTGTGGTTTTAAAATTATTAATGAGTAAAAAATCAGTATTGTATGTTCAACTTAGTCAATTTTAGGCATGGTATTTCTCTGTAATGGTAGTATGGGCTTTTTGATTAGAGAATATTATGCAGCATTTATCATCTTTGGGCAATGCTAGGTAAAGGCCAGTATAGTATTGTAACAATGAAAGACAAAATAATGAAACTGTTCTTCTCTCTTATTTTCGCATTCCTCTGTATAGAAAGTCATTGAGAATCACAAGTAAGGCATTTTAAAAGAGTAAGTGAGTTCTTGGACAGGAAGAGATTACTTGCCAATAAGGGTACATACTCCAGAAATCTTGTAACTTATCTGCATTTATTTGTAAGCTCAGAAAGAGTCTGTAACATTGAAAATACAAAACTGTCAAGACTCTGAGGACTTTACAAGCCTTTACCATATGTATTGTTAGTAGATATGAAATAAATCAGAAATGTTTACTTCTTGTAAACATTGCTTACTGTATTTTTGATACTGTATGGTATAGTCCATTTAGTTTCTCAGTCATCTAAATGTGAATAAAGGGAAAGAAAATAAAAGATAGATGACTCTTGGACGTCCAGACCATTTTTTGGAATGATTGAGCTTAAGAATATACCTTTATCACAGTGAAGCATATAGTTGATTGAAAAACGAAAAATCTTTAGCTGAAAAAGCTATGATAATTGTGCAAAAAATATGCATTGTTTTATCTATCTATCTATCTGGCATTTGTATTTGGTTATTTCAAGAGAGTTCTGTAGAAAGGCATCATTCCTATATTGTTATGATATCATTGCAAAAGGTGTAGGTCTGAATCTTATGTAGGGAAAATTGCAAATTATTCATTACTAGTAAAATATAAAGTGAAATTATTATTTTCTAGAACTCAAGTACCTTCATGAATACTACAAACTTCCAGTCTCTTCGGCCTTTGCCATCCATTCAGATATTGGTGGATAAAATTAATCTTGAACATTCTGTGCCGATGTATGCTGAACAGTTGGTGCGTGTGGTCAGCAGTCTTACTCAGCCTTCTGATAATCTGCTTCATTATTGCTATGTACACTGCTATCTTAAGGTATGAAAAGTGAATTTTCTTTTTTATTAATATCTATTTGGCTTTGGGATCATGAAATAACTTTCTTTTTTTAAAAATTTGAGATTAATATAAGGGTACATACGATTAGGTTATGTTATGTGTGTTTGTTAGGAAAAGTGTGTGTTGTTTTTGAGTGCTTTACTCAGGAGGTGTGCCATTTTTCTTCTGGGTAGATGCAGTTTTTTTTTCTTGGAGTTATAATTTACCAGAATTAGTATTCCATAAGATTAGATTTAAGTAAAATATAGATTTATTTATTACTTAATAATACACATTACCAGGGCATCTTTAGAAGAGCCAACCATTAATAAAATAGATGATTCAAAATATATTTATTTATAAGATTTTTCTTCAATTATTTGAAATTAGTGGCTTGATGTTTGATAAGTGAATTGTAATTATAACTTTTGAAAATTTTATTTGTCATTGATGATTTTTATAAGCAGTGTGAAAAAACGCATAGTTTAATATGGATGCTTTAAATGATTCATGATTTCTTTGAAGGGAATGTTTATATGAGACATAATGTAGTATAAAGAATATTTAACACATTTGTTCTTTAGTCATTTTTTTTTCCTCCTTTTTCTCTTTCTCCTCCTCTTCCTGGTCTAGTAAAGGAAGGTCCATTATACTGTGAAGACAGGCAAGCCAAATCTAAGAATAATTTCTTTTAAGTAGCAATTTGGAAACTTTAGTGGCCTTTTCAAATCTGGTAGGAAAGGCTTCTACCTACCCAGAGATAGTATCTACAAGTTTAAAAACTGGCAGGTATTGCAGGCCCTGGCATGAAGGTTTCTGGGTGAAATTAATTTCCAGTCATTTCTTCAGGTGGCTCTCGGATGTTGAATTTGTTCCAGCAGGAAGGGGATTTTATACTTTCAGTAGGGTTATTTAGGGTACAGAGTGAGCAAGCCTAAGTTATGTCTTTAAAGCTGTTAGTAATTTTGTCACCTATAAGTAGGTGATAGGGTAGAGAAATCATAGCATTCCTCTTCCTTTGAGTGGAACCATGCAGAGCCATGAGAATAGTCCCTGGTTGGCTCTTGAGGAGTAGAATTTTTCCTTCCTGAGAGATCTACCATACTTCTCTGGTAATTGGAACCCCTTTGACTTAGCTTCCTTATTTTCATAGGAAGTATATGAGAGAGATCTTGATAGGTTAATAATTTTGGTGCTATAATACGCATTACCAGGGCATCTCTAGGAGAGTCAACCATTTGGCTGTCTGGTCTGCTATTCTTTTGCCCTTAATTTGGGAAAATTTTCACTTTTGATGGCCCATACAGTGTACCACAGCTATCTTGGCTTGTTCTAGGACAACTTACGGTAAGAAAGATTTCAAAATGGTTTTTAATGGGGGAATTTTTTGTTTCTAGCAATCTCTGTTCTTTCCAAATAAGCAGTGTGGGCATGAAATGTGAGGCAGGCATATCTAGAATCTGTGTAGTTGTTAATTCTCTTTTCCCTTCCCAAGTCTAAGACTCTTAGGCAAGCAATAAGTTCAGCCTTTTGGGCAGAAATGTTGGATGGTAGTGGTCGTATTCCCATAATGCAAAAAGAAAAGAGCCCTTGAATGCAGTCCAGCATGAAGCTGCTGCCATGTGTGTACCATTCTTCATCTGGTTTGTCCAAGTAGGCATCCTTTAAGTCTGGTTTGCTAGAGTATATGTGTTCTGTTTGCTCTATATAGGAATGTGTTAAGTTGGTGAGAAGTGGTCAGGTTTGTGGTTTGGCACACCTTGAGACTGATTTCTGGGGAATACAACAGGATAGCCTGGGATTTGGTAAGGAATCCTCCTGCCAATGGTGACCTTTTGTTTCTAAGACCTTTTGCATCTGGTAGGGAGTTCTAACCTCTAATGATGTCCCCAAAGTCAACTTAATTGCCTCTTTAACCAAGAGAACAGTGGCTGCAATTGCTTGTAAGCATCCACTGGCCACTGAGTTCAGTTGCTTAGAGAAGTAGGCTCTGGGCAGAAGTTCTTGCCTCAGATTGGGTGAGCACACCCAACGTGATCCCCTAGTCTTCTCTTTATTTAGAGCAGGGATTTCCAAGGCTGGGGGAGATGTTAAGGACCTTTTAATGTCTTGGAAGTTCATTTGTTGCTCTGTTCCCCAATTTAAGGGCTCAATGTCAGGTTCTTTTAAAGTTTCATATGGGGATTTCTAAGGCTGGTGCTGATGTTAAGGACCTTTAATGTCTTGGAAGGTCTTTTGTTATTCTGTCTCCCAGTTTAAGGGCCCAGTGTTGAGTCCTTTAAAGTTTTATGTCACCAAAGCTGGGAACCTAAATTCTGCAAAATCCAGCCATTCTCCAAAATGTCCTAAGTTGTTTTCAGACTTATCGAGGGCCATGTTGTGAAATGGGCTCTTTTCTTATTGTGGATAGGAAACACTTCCCTTGAGTTAAAATGTATCCCAAGTATTCAACCTGTTGTGAGGATATTTGGACTTTAGTTTTAGAGACCCTGTATATTCTGTTGCCCCAAAAGTTAAAAACCTGGACAATGCTGTTATCCAATGATTGTCTGGTGGGACTACAGATAAGAATATCATTTACATATTGAAGAATAGCCCCTTGTGGAAGGGACAACTCTATTAATTCCTCAGCTAGGGTGTTTACATAAAGGTGAGGACTATTTCTGAACCCTTGGGGAGAGAACTATCCAGGCATACTGTTATGAGAATCCATTATCTGAATCAGTTCACTTGAAAGCCAAAAAACAAAAAATAAGAAACAAACAAACAGAAAAACTAGATGTAGAGGGATGAAAAAGGGTTTTAGATCCATGATGGTAAACTAGTTAGATTGTCCTGGAACAAGACTTAAAATAGAATATGGATTTGCAACTATAGGATGGATTAACACAATAGTTTCAATGATTTTAGGTCTTGGACTAGGCAAGACTCTTCATTAGGTTTTAAGACAGGTAAGATTGGATTACAGGGGGACTGGCAGGGTATTAATAGCCCACAGGTTAAAAGATTTTATATCTAGGGCTTAAGTCCCCTTTGCGCTCTTTTTAGAGGATACTATTTTTTCTGAAGATAGGATGAGGGATTTTTTAAGATGACTTTGGAGTTGTCCTGGAATCCCTTTATTCCAGACTTGGGAATCTACTTGCTGTAGGATCTCCAGGTGGATATTGGGACTGGATTTAGGGTTAAAGAGACCATAAAAAAGTCTTTGGCTTCCAGATAGCTTATGGCAGCCCCAAAAGCTGAAAGCAAGTCTCTTCTTAATAAAAGGGTACAGGCATAATCAAGAACTTGTAGGTAATTAAATGGGCTTTCCCATTGGCAAGAGAGCTGTGGGCTAAAGGCCCTGAATAGGGATTCCATTAACCCCCAAACTGAGCATTTTTCTAGAGAGATAGGCACAGTGCGAGAGGTTAAGACAGAATAGATAGCTTCTGTGTCTATCAAAAACTTTATAGGCTTACTTGCCATGTCAAGAGTCACTTGTGGTTCCTCCCCTGTGATAGTGATTGTCTTGTTGGAAGCTTCTGGGACTGTTGAGGAGGAAACGGGGACCATCCCCTTCCCCACTAATGGCTGTTGCTAGCTATAGACCTGCTTCCTTCAAACCAGGGGACAGTTTCTCTTCCAATGTCCCTTCTTTTTACATAGGGAACATAGTTTGGAAGGAGGAGGATTGGAGTTGGGATGCATAGTTTGGGACATTCCTTGTACCAGTGTCCCTTCTTACTGTAGCAGAAACATTCCTCATTGAATGGCAGCCTTCTGGAGTGGTCTGGGTGGTCCTGTGGTGGCTAGGGTCTGCCTGTGATGGCTGCCAAATGATTGGCTTGCCTCTCATCACACTGGTCTTGCTCCCTCCTGCATGTCATATCTTAGTTGTTGAACACACTGAAAGCCACATCTAGGCAAAGTATTGCCGGGAGCCTAGGGCCCCAAGGTCAATATTTGGAGTTTTCTTTTTGTGTCTGGGGCCGAATGACTGATTAAATGAGTCTCCAATACTACACTTCCTTCAAGGGTCCCCAGGTCTACATTAGTCTACTTGAGGATGGTGTCAAATAGTTGAGCCTCAAAAAGGGCTGGATTTTCATCAAGGCTTTGAGTCATCTCTCTCTCCTTATCATAGTTTACAGGCTTAATGATGTACCTTTTCATTCCCTCTGTGAGACACATAATCATGTATTCTCTCAGTCTTACTTCCTGCTGTCTCCATTGGTAGTTTCAGTTGGGATTGTGAAAGAAGACAGCTGTCATTTCTAGTGTATTGGAGTGGATGGGAAGCATTTAAGGTGTCTGTAAAAGCTTGTGCTTGGGCCCAAATGTGCATTTCCCTCCTCACCCAGCAAGGAAGACCCTTGCCCCAGTGGTTGTGGCCCTAGGGGGGGGTCCTGTTCCTGCACCAACATTGTGAGTCTGGGGGCTGTGGTGAGGAATTTTCCCGGGGCTTGAGGTATGGGCCATGTCCAATTACTAGTGGTCTTGCGTTGGGGTAAATTTAGAACTGGCATCTCTTAGGCTTTAAGACCTCTATTAATTCCACTATCCTCTCTGCAGATTTGATGGACCATTTATACTCCCAAGAAGGTGATTAAAGGGAGTAGAGCTTTCTGAATCTAGAAGGCTCCTTTTCTGTACTCCATGAAACATTTTAATTTTCTTTTCCCTCAATGTGCATTGTTTTCTGCTTTGTTCATGATGACTTAGTTCTAGGTGGATAGTTTCATATGTGGGTTCTCTGTTCTTTTTTTTCTTTTAATTATTATTTTTAAAAATTAAATCAAAAACACATAGATCATGTATACATTAATGCATTTATGGGGTACAATGTGCTGATTTCATATAGAATTAGGAATGCTTACATCACACTTATTAATATATACCTCATCTCATTTACTTAATTATTGTGTTAAGATATTTACATTCTATACTAATAGATCTGACATGTACCCTTGCATTATGCACCATAGATGTGATCCCACCATTCACCCTCCCTCCAACTACCTCTCCCCTCCTCTCCCAGTCCCCACCTCCTTCATCTTGGGCCATAGTTGTGATCTAGTCTTCATATGAAAGTGTGAGTGATTGTAAATTGGTTTCATAATGGTACTGTGTACGTTGGATATTTTTTCTTCCATTCTTGAGATACTTTACTAAGTAGGATATGTTCCAGCTCCATCCATGTGAACGTAAAGTCTCCATCTTTTTTTAAGGCTGCATATATTCCACGGCATATGTATACCACAATTTATTAATCCATTCATGGGTCAATGGGCACTTGGGCTTCTTCCATGACTTGGCTATTTTGAATTGAGCTGCAATGAACAATCTGGTGCAATTTCTTTGTTATAAAGTGATTTTTGGTCTTTTGGATATACACCTTGTAGAGGAATTGCAGGATCAAATAGCAGGTCTACTTTTAGATCCCTGAGTATTCTCCATACTTCTTTCCAAAAGGGACATATTACCTTGCATTCTCACTAGCAGTGCAAAAGTGTTCCCTTTACTCCACATTTATGCCAGCATCTCTGGTTTTGGGATTTTGTTATGTGAGCCACTCTTACAGGAGTTAAATGATATCTCAAAGTGGTTTTGATTTGCATTTCTATGATGATTAAAGATGATGAGCATTTTTTCATGTGTCTGTAGGCCGTGCACCTGTCTTCTTCAGAGAAACTTCTATTCACAATGAAATGGGATTACTTGTTCTTGTCTTATTAATAAGTTTGAGTTCTCTATGGATTCTGGTTATCAAACCTTTGTCAGAAGCATAAACTGCAAATATCCTCTCCCATTTTGAGGGCTTTCTGCTGACTTTACTTACTGTGTTCTTGGCTGTGCAGAAGCTTTTTAATTTGATCAGATCCCAGTAATGTAATTTTGGTATTGCTTCAATTGCCTGGTGAGGGGGTCCTCCTCATAAAGTATTCTCCCAGGACAATTTATTCAAGTATTTCTCCTGTACTCTCTCCAAGAATCTTTATAGTTTCATGTCTTAAGTTTAAATCTTTTATCCAGTGAGAGTCAATTTTTGTTAATGGCAAAAGATGTGGGTCCAGTTTCAGTCTTCTACAAGTCACCAGCCATTTGTTAAAAGCACCATTTGTTAAATAGAAAATCTTTCCCCCAGTTTATATTGTTGATAGGCTTATCAAAGATCAAATGACGATAAGTGTCTGGGTTCATCTCTGGGTTCTCAATTCTGTTCCATACTTCTACTTCTCTAATTTGTCCCAATACCATGCTGTTTTGATCACTATAGATTTATAGTATAGTTTCAAGTCTTATAGCGTGATTCCTCCTGATTTGTTTTTATTTCTGAGTAGTGTCTTGGCTATTTGTGTTTTTTTCTGGTTCCATATAAAACGAAGTACTATTTTTTCCAGATCTTTAAAGTATGACGGTGGTGCTTTGACACTTGAGGGAATGCCATAGAGAACAGGTCCTTTGAGATATCTATGAAACATTTGATATCATCCAGTTTTCCTCCTGTAAATGTAGAGCTGACCTCCATAAG